>JAVKPL010009309.1:0-36582 GCA_032173675.1 Gastrolobium villosum
ATAAAAGAAATAGAAATAGATTTTTTTGGGCTTTTCGACGGAATTGCTATTATGTCGAAGTTTTTTGACGGAAAAAGAATTCTGTCGAAGAATTTTGAAAAAAATTGAAGAAAAAGAAACTCAGTTTGTGGGCATTTTGACGGAATTTCGATTTCCTCGAATATTTTCGACGGAAAAAGAAATCGGTCGAAGAATTTTGAAAAAAATAATAGAAAAAGAAATTAAATTTTGTGGGCTTTTCGACGGAAATTCGATTCTGTTGAAGATATTCGAAGGAAAAGGAATTCCACCGATGAATTTTGTAAATAATAATAAGAAAAAGAAATTATATATTATAGGCTTTTCGAAGGAATTTCGAAGGAATTTCGATTCCTTCGAAGATTTTTGACGGAAAAGGAATTGTGTAGAAGAATTTTGAAAAAAATAAAAGAAATAGAAATTCAGTTTTGTGGGCATTTCGACGAAATGTCGATTCCGTCGAAGATATTCGACGGAAAAGGAATTCCCTAGAAGATATTCGACGGAAAAGAAATTGCGTCGAAGATTTTCGACGGAAAAGGAATTCGGTCGAAGATATTCGACGGAAAAGGAATTCGGTCGAAGTTTTGTGGGCTTTTTGACGGAATTTTGATTCGGTCGAAGATATTCGACGGAAAAGCAATTCCGTCGAAGAATTTTGAAATTGATAAAAAGAAAAAAAATTATATATTATGGGCTTTTCGACGGAATTTCCATTCTGTCGAAGGTATTCGACGGAAAAGCAATTCCGTCGAAGAACTTTGAAAATAATAAAAAGAAAAAGAAATTATTAATTATGGGCTTTTCGACGGAATATCGATTCCTTCGAAGATTTTCGATGGAAAAGGAATTCCGTCGAAGAATTTTAAAAAAATAAATGAAAGAGAAATAGAAATAGATTTTGTGGGCTTTTCGACGGAATTGCTATTCCATCGAAGATTTTTGACGGAAAAATAATTCTGTCGAAGAATTTTGAAAAAAATTGAAGAAAAAGAAATTCAATTTTGTGGGTATTTCGACGGAATTTCGATTTCCTCGAATATTTTCGACTGAAAAGGAAATCGGTCGAAGAATTTTGAAAGAAAATAAAAGAAAAAGAAATTAAATTTTGTGGGCTTTTCGTCGGAATTTCGATTCCGTCGAAGATATTCGAAGGAAATGGAATTTCGCCGAAGAATTTTGAAAATAATAATAAGAAAAAGAAATTATATATTATGGGCTTTTCGACGGAATTTCGATTCCTTCGAAGATTTTTGACGGAAAAGGAATTTTGTCGAAGAATTTTGAAAAAAAATAAAAGAAATAGAAATAGATTTTGTGGGCTTTTCGACGGAATTGCGTTTCCGTCGAAGATTTTGGACGGAAAAGGAATTCTGTCGAAGAATTTTGAAAAAAATAAAAGAAAAAGAAATTCAGTTTTGTCGGCATTTCGACGGAAAAGAAATTGCGTCGAAGATTTTCGACGGAAAAGGAATTTTGTCGAAGAATTTTAAAAAAAATAAAAGAAAAAGAAACTCAGTTTTATGGGCTTTTCGACGGAATTTCGATTCTATCGAAGATTTTCGACGGAAAACGAATTCGGTCGAAGAATTTTGAAAAAAATAAAAGAAAAAGAAACTCAGTTTTATGGGCTTTTCGACGGAATTTCGATTCTATCGAAGATTTTCGGCGGAAAAGGAATTCAGCCGAAGAATTTTGAAAAAGATAAAGGAAAAAGAAACTCAATTTTGTGGGTTTTTCGACGGATTTTCGATTCCGTCAAATATGTTCGGCGGAAAAAGAATTTCGTCAAAGAATTTCGAGAAAATAAAAGAAAAAAAAAATTTGTGGGCTTTTCGACGGAATTTTGATTCCGTCGAAGATTTTCGACGGAAAAGGAATTCGGTCAAAGAATTTTGAAAAAATAAAAGAAAAAGAAATTAAATTTTGTGGGCTTTTCGACTGTATTTCCATTCCGTCGAAGATATTCGACGGAAATGCAATTCCGTCGAAGAATTTTGAAAATAATAAAAAGAAAAAGAAATTATATATTGTGGGCTTTTCGACGGAATTTCGATTTCCTAAAAGATATTCGATGGAAAATGAATTTCGTCGAAGATTTTTGAAAATAATAAAAAGAAAAAGAAATTATATATTGTGGGCATTTCGACGGTAATCCGATTCCTTCGAAGATTTTCGACGAAAAAGGAATTCCGCCGAAGAATTTTGAAAATAATAATAAGAAAAAGAAATTATATATTATGGGCTTTTCAACGTAATTTCGATTCCTTCGAAGATTTTCGACGGAAAAGGAATTTTGTCGAAGAATTTTGAAAAAAATAAAAGAAATAGAAATAGATTTTGTGGGCTTTTCGACGGAATTGCGATTCCGTCGAAGATTTTGGACGGTAAAGGAATTATGAAAAAAATAAAAGAAAAAGAAATTCAGTTTTGTCGGCATTTCGATGAAATGTCGATTTCGTCGAAGATATTCGACGGAAAAGGAATTCCATCGAAGAATTTTGAAAAAAAATAAAAGAAAAAAAATTTCAATTTTGCGGGTTTTTCGACAGAATTTCGATTCCGTCGAAGATTTTTGACGGAAAAGGAATTCCCTAGAAGATATTCGACGGAAAAGGAATTCCCTAGAAGATATTCGACGGAAAAGAAATTTCGTCGAAGATTTTCGACGGAAAAGGAATTAGGTCAAAGAATTTTGAAAAAATAAAAGAAAAAGAAATTAAATTTTGTCGGCTTTTCGACGGAATTTCCTTTCCGTCGAAGATATTCGACTGAATTTCAATTCCTTCGAAGATTTTCGACGGAAAAAGAATTTCGTCGAAGAATTTAAAAAAAAATAAAAGAAATAGAAATAGATTTTGTGGGCTTTTCGACGTAATTGTGATTCCGTCGAAGATTTTTGACGGAAAAAGAATTCTGTCGAAGAATTTTGAAAAAAATTAAAGAAAAAGAAATTCAGTTTTGTGGGCATTTCGACGAAATGTCGATTCCGTCGAATATTTTCGACGGAAAAGGAAATCGGTCGAAGAATTTTGAAAAAATAAAAGCAAAAGAAATTAAATCTTGTGGGCTTTTCGACGGAAAAGGAATTCCGTCGAAGAATTTTGAAAATAATAAAAAGAAAAAATATATTTTGGGCTTTTCGACGGAATTTTGATTCCGTTGAAGAATTTCAACGGAAAAGGAATTCTGTCGAAGAATTTTGAATAAAATAAAAGAAAAAGAAATTCAATTTTGTGGGCTTTTCGACAGAATTTTGATTCCGTCGAAGATTTTTGACAGAAAAGGAATTCCGTCGAAAACTTTTGAAAATAATAAAAAGAAAAAGAAATTATATATTGTGGGCTTTTCGACGGAATTTCGATTCCTTCGAAGATTTTCAACGGAAAAGGAATTCCATCGAAGAGTTTTGAAAAAAATAAAAGAAATAGAAATAGATTTTGTGGGCCTTTCGACAGAATTGCGATTCCGTCGAAGATTTTGGACGGAAAAGGAATTCGGTCGAAGAATTTTGAAAAAAATAAAAGAAATTCAGTTTTGTGGGCTTTTCGACGGAAAAGGAATTCTGTCGAAGAATTTTGAAAAAAATAAAAGAAAAAGAAACTCAGTTTTATGGGCTTTTCGACGGAATTTCGATTCCGTCGAAGATTTTCAACGGAAAAGGAATTCGGTCGAAGAATTTTGAAAAAGATAAAGGAAAAAGAAATTCAATTTTGTGGGTTTTTCGACGAATTTTCGATTCTGTCAAATATGTTCGACGGAAAAGGAATTCCGTCGAAGAATTTTGAGAAAATAAAAGAAAAAAGAAATAAGTATTGTGGGCTTTTCGATGGAATTTTGATTCCGTTGAAGTTTTTCGACGGAAAAGGAACTCTGTCGAATATATTCGACGGAAAAGGAATTCCGTTGAAGAATTTTGAAAATAATAAAAAGAGAAAGAAATTATATATTGTGGGCTTTTCTACGGTAATTCGATTCCATCGAATATATTCGACGGAAAAGGAATTCCGTCGAAGAATTTTGAAAAAAATAAAAGAAAAAAATTAAATTTTGTAGGCTTTTCGACAGAATTTTGATTCCGTCGAAGATTTTTAACGCAAAAGGAATTCTGTTGAAGAATTTTGAAAAAAATAAAAGAAAAAGAAATTCAATTTTGTGGGCTTTTCGACGGAATTATGATTTCGTCGAAGATTTTAGACGGAAAAGGAATTATGTCGAAGAATTCCCTTCATTAATCACGCACGGCCATCTCCGTTGACTAATTTGATTATAGTTGTGATATATATATATATATATATATATATATATATATATATATATATATGTATGTTTCGTTGTCTTAATATAAAGTAATACTTATTCGTTTCATTAGTAGATTCTACTTGTTATTTTGTAATTAAATTGTTAATTCTTAGTACTTAAGCAATTTGCTTTATGGATATCTGTTCTGAAATTAGAAACTGATAAGGTGAAAATTTTGGGTGGAGAGGTGGAACCAATATTGTATGTGGAAAAAAGGGTTATGGTCTGAAGACACTTGACAATGGAGAAAAAAGCCGAGGGTTCAAGTCGAGACACTTGATCAGGACCTAGGTGATGACCATGATCATGGAGGTCATCAACGAGCATAACTTTTGTATCTTGTTTGGATTTTCATGACATAGACTATTATACGTAGATTCTTTTTCTTTTTTTTGGTGAAAGTACATAGATTCTTTTGATTAGTATATGAAAGGAACTTTTGTATATGTATATTCCTTTTGATTAGTATATGTCTTGGATATTTATAGATATATAAGACTCTTGATTAGTATATGATGGAGATTTTTGTATACATAATTATATTAAGATCATATGATTTTGATATGTTATTTACTTTCAGTATATTTGTTTATCAGGTGCAAAACATACATCAATATTAATTTTGTAGAGAAATTAAAAAAAAATCAGAGATAAAAGCAATTTTGTCGAAAATTGAACAATAGTTTTTGACAGAATTTCATTTATTTTCCGTCAAAAAATTTCTATGAGATTTATTTTTAGTCGAAAATTATTACAAGAATTTTAAACGGAATTTCATTAATTTTTCGTCAAAAATTATTAAAAGATTTTTCGAAGGAATTTCATTCATTTTCCGTCAAAAATTTTCGACGGAATTTAATTTCCGTCGAAAAACTTCACAAAATCAATTTCTTTTGCATTTATTTTATTCATCCGTTTTCGACGGAATTTGTTTTCCGTCGAAAAATTTCGACCGAATTATTTTTCCGTCGAAACTTTCCACGGAAATTATTCCGTCGAAAATTTTCTACGGAATCTCTAATTCCATCGAAAAAATTGTTAGCAACGAAGAGATATTCGACGGCTTAATTTCCGTCAAAAATGAATTTTTTGACGGAATTTTAATCATTTTCGACGGAATTTTTCCGTAAAAAATATTGCATTTTTTCTGCAACATACACATTTTTTCTTAGAGAAGAAATATATATATATATATATATATATATATATATATATATATATAGAAATATATATATATATATATATATATATATATATGGCAGTTTCGTTGCTTAAATAAGGGAAAAATAAACTGTTTTATAGTAAATAAGATTCATTAATCTTTAAATTTCAGATAATTCATATTATAATGTACTTTTTTGTTTGGTACATTATTATAATGTAGTTTAAATTAAATAAAAGGTGAATACGTTCTTACTTTCTCATTAAAAACAATAAAATTTCATTTCAAAATACTCTTAATATATTTTTCTTTTTTGGATGCATTCTTTTAGTATTAGGACGCAAGTTTTGATTTGATTTGGTTTCAAAAAATACAATTAAAGTTTACTATTATTCTTTATGACCCAATGAATAAATTTACCAAAAAATATTAATAAAAAACAAATTATTTCAAATCTTATTAGAAACAACAAATTATAATTCAATTATAATTATAATTATATTTCAAATATTAATAAAAAAACTATTAGGACGCAAGTTTGATTTGGTTTTGCTTTGAATTTTTATAAATATAAAAATTAAAAAAGCAATTAATTTTCATATAAAAAATTAAAAGAAAAAATATTCTCATTTTAAAAAACACGACTTTATATCTGAAATGTACAAATATATTTTTTTACTTCTCACCTTCTTTCTTCTCCTAATTAAAACGATTCAAAAATCGTGTCATTTAAGATACACAAAAAACTTAGATCTACAAAGTGTGTTTAGCACGGGAGAATTTTTTTATTTTTAGGAATATGTTGGAAAGGTAAATTTCTTAAGAATGTTACTTAAAGAAATAATTTGTAGGACAAAATATCACCAGAAATATTGGTTCAAGTTTATCTTATTTTATATTTGGTTGATTGTTAAATATTACGGAAAATGTGGTAAGATTGAAAATAAAAAAAATAGAGAGATAGGGTTTTTTACAATTACGATATAGATCTGGACTTCTTCAATCACGATATAAATATTTTGTATACAGAGCTGTGTTTTCTAAAACTCTCTTCCTCCTTGAGATTGAAAATGTTTTTTTTTTTCTTAAGGATGTGCTTACGGGTGGAGGAAGTGTTCAAAGAGCCAAGCACGAAGAACAGAAACAGATCTTTCCGGCAATCCTCTCTGGGGTCTCCAAGCATTGTGCTGGATCATTCCCAATTGTTGGAGAGTTCGCTACGTTGCATACGTTGATGGTCAACATATTTGACCATTGAACCTTCAATTTTTATTTTTATTTTGATAACATGAACCTTCAATTTTTCCTCCAAAGCAATCGTGCTCTCCTAAGCTCTTATTCGCAGCTCAAAATTGACACGTAGCTAAAGTTACATCAGCACAGTCCTTAAATAAGGATGCACCGAGGATTAGGGATGTGCAAAATAACCAAAAAAGTGTGTCGAACCATGAACCGAACCGAACCGCTCCATAAAATAACCAGTTTTTAAAATCCAGTTCATGAACCGAACCGGTTTTTAAAGAACCGGTTTATAGAACCAGTTTAAGAACCGAACCAGTTTTTAGAACCGGTTTCATAACCGAACCGTTTTCGAACCGAACCGAACCATTTTCAAATCGAACCAAATTAATTTTTATAACTTTTATTTTATAAATTTTTAATTTTTTTCTTTTCAAAAGAGGGTCGACCCGAACCGGTTTCGAACCACTTCCGAACCGGTTGCGAACCACTTCCGAACCGGTTCCGAACCGAACCACTTTTGAACCGAACCGAACCATTTAAACCAATTCGGTTCGGTTTTTCAAAAAAATCGGTTCGGTTCGACCCATGCACATCCCTACCGAGGATGGGGTTAGCATTATAGCATTAGCGTCCGTATCTCCCTAAATTTTAATTTTTATTATATTATTTTATATGTTAAAAATACTTTTTATTAATAATAAGTTATTAGTAATAAAAATTGGGAAAGGTTATATTTACCATCAACAAAGTTTATCACTTTTACAACTAACTTAATCACCGTTAATTTTTGTCGTCCCCATAAAAATAATGTATATAATAATTAATATATCTTATTAGTTTTAATAATATTAATAATTTTAAAATTTTATTGTCGTCCCCTATCATAAAAAATCAGAAGTCTGCCGCTATACTTAAATACACCATCCATTAGCAGGGTTTATTAACAAAAAAGGTAGCCCGACAAAAAACAAATAGAATTTATTTTTCATTTTTTATACGAGAAAATTATTACAATTATGATACATGTTAAAGACTGGCTATGAATAAAAAGAACAATATAATGCTGATGCTACCACCGGGAGCTGGCCTCTGACGACAATTATATGCACACGTCCTTTTCATGTGCAAATATAGCCTTTTTGTGTAACTAGAAGTTGTGGCCATAAATCTTGTACCGCTGTTCCAAAACTCAACCTGCACAAAAGCAAGTGTATGGTAGAAACAAAAATGAGAAAAATTAAAATATGATTCTATCCCATTTATTTCACATTCTTTCAAATCAAATGCGATGGCTCGAGTAAATTTAAGTATTATGTACCTCATCCAATTCTAAGCAGAGTACTTGACTGTTGCAACAATCAGGTAGATTTGGACTTTCTACCTTCATTGCCATGGGTGTGCATTAGGATAAGAAATGCAAATGTTGCAACTTGTTTAATCTCATGCTTTTTTTCATGTTCACCTTCCTTTTGTTGAAAGACGTTCTGATTTAGATTTATCGCCTACAAAATAATGAAAATGTAAGCATATCTTTAAGATTTAGAATAATTTTGACCCTAATCAATTGCTTCCACCCACTACACTATGTCACGGACCAATTCCCTTGAGCAGAGTCTTACGACTGGTTATATATTTAAAATAAGGGTTTTATATTTCAAATTCAACATCAGAATTGAATTCTCATGTTGTAAAGACAAAAAATACGTGGGACCCATATGTTAGAAAAAATTATGTGTAGGACCTATGTTGGCACGAAAATCAAAGAGTGTGTAGGAAAATTCAAATTCTCATGTTAAATGAGAATTATAAAACCCTTAAAATAACCCTTTGAAAGAATTTATTCAAAACTGAATCATGAATAATGCATATGTTCACCGGACCTTGTCTTGAAGTTTTTTATTTGGAATAGCGCAGGTAGGATTGAACTCGTGATCACTTTGCCTTAGTTTTAGAGACTATAATATCATGTCAAGGACCAAAAAAATAAAAACAAATAAATAAGCAGGTGAAACTAAGCCTATATGAGAAAAACAATAATTTCATGCATATCGTCAATTTAAAATCACCACCGTTCATAGCAATCAAAGATAAAGCATGCTTATGTGTCTAAGTAAAAGGATACTTTACTTCCATGAAATCCATCCATAATCAACAACTGACAGAAAGACCGAAAGACAACCTGTATCTCTTGTCTAAGTAATTCATTGTCCTGTCTCTGCTCATTTCTATGTAGTTCATTGTCCTGTCTAAGTAGTTGTAGTTCGTTCTCCTGTTTAAGCTGTAGCTCTTTTATAAGCTGTAGGTCTTGTCTCCGTTGTTCATTTTCCTGTTTATGCTCCTGTCTAAGTAGTTGTAGTTCATTGTCCTGTTTAAGCTGTAGCTCTTTTATAAGTTGTAGCTCTTGTCTCCGTTGTTCATTGTCCTGTCTAAGTAGTTCATTGTCCTGTCTAAGTTGTTCATTGTCCTCTCTGTGCTCCTTTCTAACTAGTTCATACTCTTGTCTGCGTCGTTCTTCCTTGAGTCTACTTCTTTCTTCTTTTTTCCTTGTTTCTGATAACTCAAAGATAACTGTAGCTCCTGCAATCTAATAGAAGGAAAATCACATATACAACATGCTATAACATTGTCTGGGAAGACCATTGCATGCACATAGTGGATAATTAGAATAAACGAAAATTAATTTCTCAATATGCTATTACTGATAAACTCGTACAAATTTTGCACGAAAATCAATTCACTTTTGATTTGATTTGTTATCAATAAGAAAACATGAAATTATTCAAATTTATGTAAATAATTATGTCATGCTGTTAAAAATTTAGTTCCTGTAATGATTGTACGGGAACTAAAAATCTCTCATGAATAAAAAAAATGCACATTAACACAAGCTTCACGATATTAAGTACAATAATATTGTTCAGAGGTGAATACAAATGTGTTGCTAGATAGCTAGTAATTGTATTATTTATGGGGTCATATCCAGAACAATTATTACCGTGAATAAGAATAACTCCTTTAGAAGATCTACAGTGTCTCCGACAGTCTTGTCATCATCCAAAGGATGCATTGGCACATCATCAGCAACATAATCATATATGCGTCTTTGCACTCTCCTTTTAAGCCTCTGATTGACCTGGTACATAATCATGTAACATTCACTATGTCTGTGTGAACCTCACATAAAATCATACTAGTTAAAATTCTGAATAACACAAACTATTCAAATCTAAGACAGCTATTAAAAACAGTACAAGTACCTCCGCAAAGTTGACAATACATTGACGGAATTTCGGATGACGGATAGCCTCTCTTGTGAGGCAATTGGCAATTGGTTTGCCGAGTTTTTTCAGAGCAAGCGTTCCAAGCTTGATCACAGGCAAAGCCACCATTCTCAATGGCTTCACTCTTAACTTTGAATTGTGTGTGACTACGGTAACAGAACAAATGAATATATATAGCTGTTTCACAGCTTAAAAAGGGAAAAAGAAACCATTTTGAAGTAAATAAGATATATTAATCTTTAAATTTAAATTAATTCATATTATAATGTACTTTTATGTTTGGTACATTATTATAATGTACTTTAAATTAAATAAAACGTGAATACATTCTTACTTTCTCTTTAAAAATAATTAAATTTAATTTAAAAATATTCTTAAAATATTTTTTTGAACTTTTCTGAAAACATGGAATGACATGCGCACTGTATTTTCATTGAATTTGTCAAGTCAAACCTTGACTCTCTGACTTGCAGAAACAGAAAAAATGCTACAACTTCTGGGAAAAGTGTGTATTATTTTAAAATATATAAAGTTGTGTCATTTTAAGTGAGAGAAAGAGATAGATAAAGGAGAAAAGAGAGTGGACAAAAAAATATAAAGGTCTCACCTCTTTGTGAGAGTGAAAGGATATAAATTGTAATCTAAAAGGACAAACATTTTTCCCAAAAATTATACGAGAATATATTTGTTACGTTGTATTAAATAATTTTATCTTATAAAATATATAAAAAGTAGGTGGAACCAGGAAATATTTTATGTGCTCTAGGATCATCCAATGAGTTAGTTCTCCTTCTCACAATATTAATTTTTTCTTTCTTTTTTTACTCATATTATTTATTCTCTTTCCTAATTTTACCCCTCATTTATACTAAGAGACCACCAAAAAAATGGTGATTCCGATCCATAATAAATTATCTCGTAGAACCCATTAAAGAAAAGAGAGAGAGAAAAAAATAAGTCCCAACTCTCACCTACTTTTTGTGTGTGCATGCAAAATAAAATACATATTTTAGAAAATATATTATACTAGTGATTCATTCTTGCAATTTTTAACTTACTCCTTTAATTTGTAATAAATTGCAAAAAATCTTAATGGAAATTTCTGTAAAGAACCAACTCAACACAAAAATTTAAATTGTTGGGTGAGGCTACATTAATGGTCCACTGAGCTTGAAGGGTGGACAATATACAGACTTACCTACCTGTGCGAAGAGGATCGAATCCGTAGACCGAGGCTCTGATACCATGAAAAAATAAGAGACTTAATTGGTTTTGTTTAATTTTCTAACTTATCTTTTTTTGCTTAAATTAAATTGTTTTAATTATAATCACCGTTACTTTATCAGGTAGAGAATGGTAGGTGGATAATAAATTCAATTGATATTATAAATATTATTGATAAATACAAGTACTACTTAATTTTATTAAATTTATATTTTAATTTGTATTTAATTTGATTCTTTTTTCTTTTTCTTTTTTGGTGAAAATTTAATACGATTCTTTATTTGATAGTTGTGCTTATCTGATAGGAGATTTATATAGTAGCTGTATAGAAAATAATGGAAATAGTATATACATGGTATTTCTTAACAAAATTATACAGTAATTATAATTAGAAATTTATTAAAATATAATTTATTTATTTTTGGTGAACAAATATAATTTTTTTATTTTGAATTGGTATGTATGTAATTATTGTATAGACAAATAAGTAACTAATTAATATAATAACAAATTTGTTTGAGAGATAATGCGTGAATGCATCCCAAAGAACAGAAATTAATTAGTGTGGGTTTAAAAATCATTCTCAATCCCCAATAATAGTTCAATTGGCAACTGAGCTCTTAAGGTTATGTTTGGAAGTTAGTTTTAGGAGAGAAAGAAAGAGAATTTTCTTCCCTTATTTGTGAGTTTAAAAAAATTAGGGGAGGGGAATTGAAAATTTTTACAAAATCCTCCAAAACACATCTCACCCTTAAAGTTAAAGTTTCCTTAATTTAGGGGATTTGAAGGGGGAAATATTGAAAATTACATACCTACCCTTAGCATTAAAATATGAAAACTACATAAATGTGAATTATTTTAAAATGTGACATTATTAGAAAAGTCTCAAATATCAACAGTTATCGACGTAAATTATTTCTACAAAAATAATGACGAATTTGACGAAAATCATTTATATCCAAAATAGACACGAAAAATTAAAGATGAAATTAGAGACGAAACAAGATTTGGCCATAATCATTGGCATAAATTTGGCACGGAAAAAAAATTCAGTCAAAATTCTTGATAGAATCTAAATTCCGTTGAAACTTTCAACGGAATTATTTCAGTCAAACTTTCAACGAAAAATATTTTCGTCCAAAATCTCGAAGAAACACATTTCAATCAAAAAAATTCGACATAAAACAATCACGTCAAATTTTTTTACAAAAAATATCTCCATCACAAATTACAACGATACACATTTCAATTGAAATTTTTTTATGAAAAAAATTTCTAAAAAAATATGTGACCAATATTTTTTTTGTGAAATGTTTTTTACGGAATCTAAATACCGTGAAAAGACTTCCCTCCAAATATTTCATAAAAAATATATTCGTCGAAATTTTTGATGAAAAATACTTCTCTCAAAATTTTCAACGGAACAAATTTCTATCGAAAAAACTTTCTTAAAAAAACTTGACAAGATATTTTTGTAAAAAAATTTCATTATTTTTTTTTCAAAATTCTTTAGAAAATCTAAATCTCGTCCAAAGTTATTGACAGAAACTTTTTCGTCAAACTTTTTTGACAAAAAAAAAATTTCATCAAAATTTTCAACTAAATACATTTTCATCCAAAAATTTCGACGAAAAATATTTTCATCCAAATTTTTTATAAAAACATTTCTATAGAAATTTTCAACGAAACACATTTAAGTCGAAGATTTTTGTCGAAAAATGTTTCCGTAAATTTTTTTAACAAATGTTATAAAAAAAAATTAAAATTTTGATGGAAAAAATATTATGTCACAATTTTTTACGAAATATAAATTCCATCGAAAGATTCGACAGAATATTTTCCTCAAAAATTTTGACAAAAAAATTTCCGTAAATTGTTGTCTAAACACATTTTTATCAAAAATTTTGGATAGAAAACACTCGGTCAAAATTTTGGACAGAAATTTTTTGTCTGTCAAAACTTTTAAAGGAATTTTTTTCAGTCAAAAATATTTAAGAAAATATTTTCATCTAAACTTTTAACGAAAATTAAATTTCGTCAAAAAATTTGGCAGAAAATATATTTATGTGAAAAAATTTCATCGAATAAAAATTCAGTCGCATTTCGATGAAAGGTATTCTGAAGGAAAAAATGATTTTTTGTCCAAATTTTCATCATTTACAATGTTCGTAAAAAATATGATGATCTTATTTATTACTTTGAAAAACACATAAATAATTTTGTTTAGAATTTATTTGTGAAATATAATAATTACATTAATTTAAAAAAAGGGAAAAATTATAAAAATATCTTATTAATCTCTTACCATTTTTTAACTCTCAAACAAAGGAAGAGAATACCCTTTCTTTTTTTAAAAAGAGTTTGCTTGAGTCAGCCGTTCAAACCATACCTCAAGCAAATTATTGGAAAAAATTTGGGGCTAGAGGATGTGCCTCCCTCCTTGAATGGGGGAATAGACTCATCCTTCGTTTTGTAGCGAAGCTTAATGCACCCGTTGTTTCAATCAAAAAAAAAAAAGGAAGTAATCTTCAGGCGTACCGGAAGAAGTTGAATAGGAATACCTCCAAGTTATAAAAAAAAAATCATTCCTCTAAAATAATGTCTTCTATTAAGTTCAAAAAAATAAATAAACTTCTATTAAATATGATAATATACGTAGAATATGACTGCTCGCACACTGAAACAGAAAATAATATATTAAATATTAAAAAATAATGATTTTTGTTTTATTCGGGGTTTTTAAAATTTACTATTATATTTACAAAGTCATTAATACTATTTGGTAAGAAAATTATTAGGTATTAATATTTCTCAAAAGATAAATTTTACTTCCTACAAATATAAAAGTATCAGAAAAATATTTTTGCAATTACTACAAATAAATTATCTGCATTTACTCCCAAAAAAATATCATTTTGAGATTAAAATATTAAAAAATTATAATTATAAAAATTATAATTAACCCTGGCAACGATTGAAGGTTTAATAGAATGGTGGCGTTGCTTGATGACAGGCAAAGCCACCATTCTGAATGACTTCACTCATAACTTTTGGCTGTGTATGTCTAGGCTATCAACATATGCATTTTTTCTTACTGAACAAATAAATATAAATGGCTGTTTCACTGCTTAAAAAGGGAAAAAGAAACTGTTCTGAAGTAAATAAGATGGGGTTTATTATTTAACATGACCATAAAATTTTTTTTATATACACAATATTTTGGGGCCCACATGTTTTGAAGAAAAAAAATTAGGTCACACAAAATGAATCTCTATAACATAACATGATTACTTTTCTTACTTTTATAAAACCCATATAAGATATATTAATCTTTAAATTTTAATTAATTCATATCATAATGTACTTTTTTGTTTGGTACATTATTATAAGGGACAATATGAGAAAAAACATTGAAGAGACAAAGCGTATGTATGTTAGAAAAAATTATGTGTAGGATCACGTTGGTACGAAAATCGAATAATGTGTAGAAAAATTTAAATTCTCATTTTTAAATGAGAATTATAAAATCCTTATTATAATGTACGTTAGATTAAATAAAAAGTGAATACATTCTTACTTTCTCATTAAAAAATAATTAAATTTAATTTAAAAATATTCTTAAAATATTTTTTTGAACTTTTCTAAAAACATTGAAATGACATGCGCATGCGCACTGTAATATTCATTGAATTTGTCAAGTCAAATCTTGACTCTGACTTACAGAAAATGGTAAATGCTAAAAAGTATATGAGGAATATATTTATCATTTTGTATGAAATAATTTTATTTTATAAAATATTAATCTTTTTTCATTTTATATGAAAAAAGATTTTCATGTTATACATATAATTAAAAGGTGGATTCTATTTTTATTTTTTTTATCTTTTCACTTTTTTGTGGATCCCACTTTAATATTGAGTGTGTGTAAGAGAGAGAGAGAAATATATAAAAAGTAGGTAGACTGGAATCCATTAAAGATGAAAGAGAGAGAGAAAACTTTTTGTGTATGCATGTAAAATAAAAGACATATTTTGCAAAGTATATTATATTAGTGATTCGTTCTTGCAATTTTTAACTTACTCCTTTAATTTGTAATAAATTGCAAAAAATTTAATGGAAATTTCCAGACTCCCTGGTTTGATGTGATTTTAAAATTAAAAAATATTATCCTAACCAAACCAATCAGTTTTTATACATTTAAAACTATTGAATTTGTTTCTAATCGAAGAATCTTCCGTGCCAGATTAATTTTAATTGATTTGATTTAATTCAGTTCAATTGGTTTTTTAAGAAAAAATATATTAAAAAAAATACAACTAAATTTAACTATTATTTTTCATGACCCAATGAATAAATTAACCAAAAAATATTAATAAAAAATTAATTCAAAAAACTTATTAAAATAATAAATTAAATTTAAATTTTAATTATTATAACTATGCAATTTTGATTTGGTTTTGTTTTGAATTTTTATAAATACAAAAAATAAAAAAATCAATTAATGTTCATATAAAAAAATTACAGAAAAAAGAGCTTTTCATATTAAATGATACAACTTTATGTAATTTATATTTTGATGCATATTTATTGCTTTTTTAGATTCTCTCATCCACAACATTCGCTCCTTCTCTCTTCTTTTAATTTTGTGGGAAAAATGTTGGTTCACTTAAAATGGTATAAAATTGTGTCCTATATAATGAAAAACACTTTTCCCAAAATGAAAAAATAAGAAACTTATTTGGTTTTGTTTAATTTTCTAACTTATCTTTTTTTGTTTAAATTAAACTGTTTTAATTATAATCACCGTTACTTTATCAGGTAGAGAATGGTAGGTGGATAATAAGTTCAATTGATATTTTAAATATTATTGATAAATACAAGTACTACTTAAATTGATTAAATTTATATTTAATATGATTCTTTATTTGATAGATGATGCTTATCTGATTGGAGATTTATATAGCAGCTGTATAGAAAATAATGGAAATAGTATATACATGGTATTTCTTAACAAAGTTATGCAGTAATTATAATTAGAAATTTTTTAAAATATAATTTATTTATTTTTGGTAAACAAATATAATTTTTTTAGTATTGAATTTATATGTATGTAATTATTGTATAGACAAATAAGTAACTAATTAATATAATAACAAACTTGTTTGAGAGATGAATGCATCCCAAAGAACAGAAATTAATTAGGGTGGGTTTAAAAACCATTCCTCTAAAATAATAACTTCTATTAAGTTTACCAAAAAAAATAAAAATACTTCTATTAAATATGCTAATATACGAAGAATATGACTGCTCGCACACTGAAACGGAAAATATTATATTAAATATTAAAGTATAATAATTTTTGTTTTATTCGGGGTTTTTAAAATTTACTATTATATTTACAGAGTCATTAATGCTATTTGGTATGAAAATTTTTAGGGGTCAATATTTCTCATATTATGAGAGATAAATTTTATTTCCTACGCATAGATAAAAGTATGTGAAGTTCAAGTAAGTCCATGCAAAATATATATATATATATATATATATATATATATATATATATATATATATATAAATCCAAACTTTTAGCCAGAAGTTGTTACAGATGCCAAATAATCAATCATGATTGCAAAGAGGGAAAAAAAAGTTGAAAAGTAAATGAGCAACCATGACTGCATGTACGTAATTAAAAAAAAATAAATTAAAATCTAATTATATTAAAAACAATTGCAGTAATGTATAATTATGCAAGTTTTATTTGGTTTTATTTTGCAGCTTTGTAAATAAAATAAAAATTAAACTAAATAATTTAATTATCCTTTAAAAATTTTACTAAGTGAAACTTAATTATTTTTGTTTAATTTTCTATTTCGAATATTTTTATTTAAGTTAAATTGTTTTAATTTTAAAATTATAAACACCCTTACTTTACTATATAGGGATACACAAGATAACCAAAAGATCGAACCGAATTATGAACCGAACAAAATTAAATCTATTTTAATCTGAACTGAATCATTTTCGAATTGAACTGTTTAAACCAAATCGATTCAATTCTTCAAAAAAATCAATTTAATCCCAATCATATGCAGCCCTACTTTTTTTTTTCGGTAAACATGTACACCCTAACTTTAATACGTAGGAATTACAAGCAAATACACAAAACTTAGTTCTATAATAGGCGTGAAGGGGGACGAGTTTTAATAGTTGTGAATTAAGTTGACATGTGGCTAGCATTATATCAGCACGGTCCGTAAATAGACCATCCATTAGTAGAGTAACTTAATTTTATTAACAAAAAAATTAACCCAATATAAAAAAAATATAATTTATTTTCATTTTTTATTCGAGAAAATTATTACAATTCTGATACATGGTAAAGACTGGCTATGAATAAAAAGAACAGTCTACTGCTAATGCTACCACTGGGAGCTGGCTTCTCAGGACAATTATATGTACACATCCTTTTCCTGTGAAAATATAGCCTTTTTCTGTGATTAGAATTTGTGGCCATAAATCTTAAAAAGCAATCAGAAAAACTTATATCGCTGCTTCAAAATTCAACCTGCACAAAAGCAAGTGAATGGTAGAAACAAAAATTTGAAAAAATTGTCAACAATTTTATATGTAGTATTGCCGAAATTAAGATATAATTCTAGCCCCTTTATCTCACATTATTAAAAGCAACTATGTTTCTTTTCAAATCAAATGCTATGACTCGAATAAATTTAAGTATTATGTACCTCATCCAAAGCTAAGCAGAGTATTTTACTCTTGCAACAATCACTTAGATTTGGACTTTCTACCTTCATTGCCATGGGTTATGTTGCATCGATACCGACTCGAGACACGGGATACGACACAGCGCAATACTCCGACATATTAATGCTAAAAAATATAGATTTCGATAAATTTGGACACGTTTTGATATTAAATAATATTTTTAATTTATGTAGTGTATATTATATTTAATATTCAATATTAAAAAAAATGAAGCTAAACTTATAATACTTATCAATTTTGCAAAAACCCATAAGATATCACAAATATTTATATTAAAATCAATAAATGATAATCGTAATCCAATCAGTGTTTAAAAACTCAGTCCGACCATCGACTCTACCGAGGTCATGGGTCATGGGGTCACTTGTCTGACCCAGTTTTATATATTAAAAAAATATAAATACATATCATATATGAAAAGTTCAAAAAAATTAAACCATCAATAATTAAAGATTCAAAATATACTTAACATAATTTAATCAATTATATTCACAAGTCAATATTACACAAGCTAATTAAAGTATAAAAAAATCAAAGTATAAAACACATATTCCAATAAAGTTAATGAAAAGTTATAGGGTTTTATAATTCTTATGTTAATTGAGAGTTGAAATCTTATGTTATAGAGATAAAAAACATGTGGGACTCATGTGTTAGAAAAAATTATATGTAGGACCCATGTCAGCACGGAAATCGAAGGGTGTATAGGAAAATTTAAATTCTCATGTTAAATGAGAATTATAAAACCCAAAGTTATATCATCAAACTCAGGTTCTCCTTGTCAATTTCCCAATTGACTATTGTTCCGATGCAATTTAAAAATCTTAGTCTGTGTAACACCTCGTGTGCACCGGTGTATTAAACATATAAATGTAATAGCGCAGCTCAATAAATGCGGAAGCTAAATTTTTTCAATTGTGAAACTCATCATATTAACCAATTGGATTTACTTATTTATTTTTTTCAAAAATCGCATGTATGTAAATTGCATAAATAACTACACTGAATAACATCATAATATAAATAGTGTATCAAGTTATGGAACTACAACATGTAGACCAGATAATATCTGATACAACATTACAACTCAGGTCTGAAATAAACATAGCTTATATCAATGTGGCATGGACAACCCTCATCCTCACCAAATAAAATAACATAGTCAATCATGTCTCAAGTGCCAAAGTCATATATGTAATACCCCGTAGTACTTCGGTTGTTAACATCATGATATTATAGCCTATATAGCAAAAGATTTTATTTAAAGATTAATAAAACGTCTTCTAAAAATACGAATAAACTTTTTTCAAAACATTTTCTGAAAACATTTCAAAAAAAAATCACATGAGATACTGCAAAAGTGTAAGTCTAAAACATACAACCACTAATTTAATCTCATTAGTCAGTATTAGTGACCATTGACTAACCGGATATGACCTCAAGTGTCATTCCTACAAGAGTTTCACATACAGCATAACGGTTGTTTAACGGATAACTGAGAGATAAGAATCTCACGCACAATCATACCTGATAGACATAGATATATAACAGACAGCTTACAAGTCCCACATGGACTGCAGTCCCCATATAGAGTCAGTACATACATAATGGCTCTGTGCCCAAATGGATACATCCCTACAGTAACCACTCAATTTTGTCCTCGCGCATAAAAAATAAAATAAATAAAATATGAACCTTTTATTTTGGAGTATATTATTACAATTATTATTATTTATTTTTGTTTTATATAAAAAAGAAAAAAAAAATAGAGAATGAAAAAAAAGTAAAAAGAAAGTAAGTAAAGAAAGAAGAAGAGAGATATTGATAAAAAAAAAGGAGTTCAAATTTTATCATTTATTTAAAAATAATAATAATAATGATAATAAGATATGTTTCTTAATGAAAAAAGGAAATTTTGATGGCGGTTCTCAAATCCCATGCATCCATCATCATTTAGGTGGTGTTTGGTTCAAGGTTTTCAAATATTTTCCTATAAACTGTGTAAACCATGTTTGGTAGAGAGAATTGCAATATTTCCCCAGGCACCACATTTACATAGCATTTGAAAATTGCAAGCAAAAATCATTGTTCAGAAAGACAATTGTGAGGTAGTATTTGTGGTTGTCTGGCTAAATGGGGAAGAAGGAGAAATAGATTCAGACTAAAATACCCTCATCTTTTTGTCGTCAATGTGACCAACATCAATAACATTTCAAAGACCCACATAACAGGGGAAGAAACATCACGACAAATATTATACAGTAGTCATTCCATTTTTGAAAAATAGATACAATAAAATAGTCACCACGGTAACATGAAATAAATGGCAGTCATGCGCATCAAACAACTGTTCTGTTCTAGAAAAAAAAAATTAAACAAAAAGAGAGGATATTTTAGTATTTTTAATCAATTGTGTCATCAATATTTTTCCTTCAACCAAACATACATTCGAAAAATTTGACCCAATTTCTCCGGCAATATTTCAGCGTGCCAAACAACTTTTTTCAAACTTTCCTACTAAAATCACTTTCCAACAATTTCCTACTAAAAACATCGTGAAACTTTTTTTCTCCCGAACCAAACACCCCGTTAAGATAACAATTTATCCCACTTGCTCAACATGTCAGCTACATTATGTTGGAGAAAAGAAAACATAGTGGGGCTACATAAAGTTGGAGAAAAGAAAACATAGTGGGGCTACATAAAAAAATAGAGATTTGGGCGGTGGAAGAGCAAGGGACTTGCAGGGGCTGTTTTAAATTTATTTTTCTTAAGAGTATGAATTGGAAGTTTAGTACGTCATCAACCAAGATATAGACAGAGGGCACTGTTGTCATTCCTGTCAATTAGATACCACAATGATTTGAGAAAATCCCTTGGATCAAAAAACAATAAGATGCTGTCAAAATTTATGCTACCTAATATAGTACCTGCTTTAGAAAGCCCATAACTCACTTTATTCTCAACAAAATGGGATGTGTGAGGTATCAAATTAAAGCTTAAGATGTCTACTTTCATATTAAAATATGAGAATTTATAGGTTAATATTCATTCCCAAATTTTGAGAGAGTGAACATTGTTCAGATTCACTGTTATGCTAACAGATTTTGGCAAATTTTTGGAACTACCATATCTCCTTAGTTCCAGAACCAAATGGAATGTATTATAAATCAAATTAAAGCCCCAGAAATCTAGTTTCTAGTATCAAAATTTCAAAATTTTCTATATGGTGAAACAATTCCAGTTTGATTTTGAGGTCGCTGCCCTATTTTTCGGAAGTTCGATTAAAGAAGTTGGCTTGCGACAGGCGTAATTTGAGTTATACAAATCGAAATGAGTCTTGTAATATAGTGTTGGAAAGATTAAGAGATCTAGTTTAATATTAAAAATGTCAAAATTTATGGTGCAGAATTGTAGTCCCAATTTTAGATAATGTAATGACTGCCAGTAATGAAAAAGAAGATATTCACACCTTGTATGCTTAAGGGGCTTACTTAGTGGTTGAGATTAAGCATGTTTAAGCAGTTTCCGCATTATGTATGAATTGCAATCAAGTTTTGAATTATTTATTTACATAACAAAAGTTATGCAAAGTAAAAAAACTAAGAATTTATCCATAATTTTTATTTAAGTACTGTGATTATAACTGCACTTAATATCATATGCAAGTATAACAAACCGATTCTAGAACGAAATGTTACATTGTCCAAAGAAGTTTTGCTTTAGATTTATCGCCTACAAAATAATGAAAAGGTGAGCATATCCTTAAGATTTAGAATAATTTTGGCCCTAATCAATTTCTTCCACCCACTATACTGTGTCATGGACCAATTCACTTGAGTAGAGTCTTATGATTGGTTATATATTTAAAACAACCTTTTACAAGAATTATTTGAGATTGAATCATGAAAATGCATTAGTTCTCTCGACCTGCTAATTTTTTTATTTAGAATAGGATCAGCAAGGACTAAAGTCGTGATCATTTTGTCTTAGCTTTAGAGACTGCAACATACTGTCAAGTATCAAGAAAATAAAAAAAAAATAAAAAAAATAAGTAGGTGAAACTAAGCCTACATGAGAAAAATAGTAATTTCATAGATATTGCCAACTCAAAATCACGACCATAATCATAGCATTCAGAGATAAAAACATGCTTATATTTCCATGTTAAAGGATACTTCGCTTCTATAAAATCCATCCATAATCCACCTGAAAGAATTAAAAATCTTGGATCATGTATCTGATTATAAAATACCAAACTATATGAAATCTAAGTTGAGATTGTGTGTACCTTGTTAGATCATCACAAAACCGGAGGAAGGAAGGGACTGCATGCTAGGATCTTTCTCTTTATCACCTATTCCGAAAATGACAGCCTTACCGATAGGAGCATAACAGATAATGGGGCTTAACCCAATTATAAATACGCTAGAGAAGGGATCTAGCCAAATACCCTAAGGGGCTATTTGGTAGGTGGAGTTTTTTTAAAATTCTGGGAAAGTTTTATTAGCAATCTAGTATATCTATTTTTTGTACAAGAAATTAAAAATTTATCCTATGAATTCAAGTTACTCAGGATTTTGACTTCTGTACAAATTATTAATCAAAATACCAGCTAAGAATACCCCAAATGGGTGGTATTTCTAGAATCTGGGTTCTTGAAAAAATTAAACAAAATTTTTGATACATTTTTATCCTTCCTTTTTTCGTTGCTGCTCTTTTACACCGTTCCAGTTTACGTTGCTTCTGCCAATAGCATCCACATCATTCGTTCATTTCTTCAGTGCATCTTCGTTCATTTCTTTAACAACAGAACCCTTCTATATTTCACTTTCATTCATTACGTATTTATAGACTATGTTTGGGCTTCAAATAAGCCAACATGGAAGCGTGATCGTCCCTAAAAAAATAAATGTAATTGGTTCTGGTTTCTTCAATGGTGGATTTTCAGAATATCACAACATATATATTCAAATGAAACAAATATTGGTATCTTTGCAATACTCTGATATGACTTGAGAAGCATCATAGAATCAACAATACCAGTTGAACCTCTCCTTTTAGGCTTTCTCCTAACGGGGATAAGGACGACAGATAAGTGAAAAGGGACATAAAATGATTTTTAGTATTAAATTTAGCAAATGACATAAAAAGCATATTTAGAGTTAATGCCTCATGTGGTCTGCACACCTGCAATAGATCATTTTGACTCTATTGTGTACGAAAAAACCAAAAACAGAGAAAGAGAGAGGAGAGGGGGATTGAACGATGACGTAGGAGGCTGAAAAAACAAAAACATTATAAACAACATTAAATACAAGGGTTAGTTTCATGAATTAACCACATATTCCCAATAATATGTTACCGTCGACCAAACTAGACTCAGTAAACTTAAGTTAATATTCCCGATAATATTTTGGTCTAAGAAACAACTTTTTATTAACATTCCCGGAAAACTCACTTCCTCACCATATTCCCCACAATCATGATTCCTAGATAAAAAAAAATCCTCTCTACCAAACATCCCCTAAAAAGAGTTTGTGTCCACTGGAACCACCCATCATGAAAAATTAGGGTCATTTTTTTTTTTATAAACAAAACCAGGGTCATACTAAAGCATACATTGCTACCCAACTAGGTTCAATACCAATAGATGCCAAAAATCTAACTCAATATGATCACAACAGGCTAATCAAAATAACAAAATTTGAATATATATTAAATTGATTAATTTTAAAAAATAAAATTAATTAGTTAATATTGCCCACATAAATAAGATTCTCCAACATTCTCGTACTTGGCCTATATTAATTAATTTGATATTATTATGAAAATAACTTTATTTTGAAAACAACTCTATCGAATTAATAACTGAAAAACATTTTACTTGGCCACGATTTTAAAAAATAATATTTCAATTCCAATTCCAGCATCTCAACACAATTATATCCAACATAACCTCTTCATAGGAACATGATGATCAATTTATTGAAAATATCATAGTACATGGCCTTAGTTTTCTGATGCAAGGCCGTTTTCTTATTATTTTTCTTCCTCTCATCTAGTTTCCAAACTCATCACTCTCCTGACTCTTCTCAACCTCTTCTACTATTTTTCCTTCACCATGACACTGATCAGTGTGGTGGAACTGAGTAGTCTCTCATGTTGTCTCATCAGGTTTCTTAATATTCACAGGGTTAATCAAGCACTGGTCTTTCTTATGACCATATTGACCACAGAAGAAACATATAAGATATAAACCTTGATAATCTAAGTATAGTTGTCTTTGACCAATTCTAAATTTAGAGAGTAAACTCTTATTTAAATCTACTTCAACACAAATACGAGCAAACCTGCCACGACCTGTTATCTCTTCTTGTTGTCATTCTCCACTGAATCTCAGGGAGCTTTCATCTATCCTTAGTATTCTTCCCACCTTGTTATCCATTCTCCACAAGTCCTTGTAAATGTAGAACTCATGAGAGACTCCTGGAATTTTGATCCACATAACTAACTTCTTTACTCTATCATCATGAGGATCAAATTTCGGCCTCCATCGTTGGACTATGACTAATGGTCTGCAACAATTCATCGTCCCTCTGCTGAACAAAGAGGTAGTCTTGTATTTTTTTCAAACTCGACCATGTAATGGTCATTCTCCAGGTCCAGCACTCTATATTCTCCTTCGAGGTTCCACAGCTTGTGCAATTTGCTCCATAGAAATTTTGCTCCGAGTCTCTTTCCCATAAACTTTACAATTAGAGCTTTTCGCCATTTTTTACATTGTTCCAGTTTCTCGAAAATGCCGAGCTGGTAATATGGGTTCAAGGGGTCGTCCTCCCCTATTTGTTCATAGGCATTGATGGCTTCTTGGTCTTGTTTTTCGTCTTCATCCCTCTCGCCAGTGGCAGAGCCCTTGTTACTTAGGTAACGCCTTAGCACTAGTTAATTTTAAAAAATGGTATTGTTAGGTCCGAGGTAGACCGTATTGCTATACCGGATGGTATGCGCTCAGAGATGATGTATATGCCCAATTTACTAGGCTATATGTCGAGGTCCCAATCACTGCGCACCAGCAATAGGCTTTATAACCAGGGGGTGTTGTGTGTGCACAATGAGTGGAATAAGCTAGGCGATTCAGAGGTGTGTACCTGAGATGTTTAGGTGCTTATTTATAGAGGTACCTGGCTCGGCTGCTGAGCTCTGTCGTTGAGATTTCGTCCGACTTGGTCGGCCTCAACGGGCGAATATGGGTCAGTTAGGATTTTGCCATATCCCCCACCCGAGATATTCTCGGAGGGCGGTTGGCTGAGGTCCATCCGTAACAGTTGCCCCCCAGCTCGGTATTCGGGAAGTCGGAATGCCGAGATTCTATGGTTAAGTCAGCCGTTCTTCATCTTGCCATTTATTCCACGTGTAAACTATGTCGGAGGTCGTAACTCTTCGAACTTTGTTATGATTTTGGATCAGATTTGTTGGATCAGTGGATTTCAAATGTCGGAACCCTTGAGATGACCTTTCAAGTTTCTGACTTTTCGTCTTATTACCACTTTTTGTCCCTTCGTTTTACTCCTGCAGTGACGGTTATAACAGGACACGCGTACTCCCCTTACTGGCCGTTCCGCGCATTGGGCAGGAAAGCTACTCTGAGCCTAGAGTAGGCCATGATTGCGATCATTAATTGCAGGTAGGTGGTGCAGGACGTGCAAGGTGTGCAGGGCGGTCGAAAATCCTCTTTTTCCCCTGATACTTCAAACGTTTAGGAGGCCAACCTTTGGTCTTCCACCCCCTCAGCCCTATAAATACACCTCAGTTCATTACCACCTCTCCTTTCCTGTTCTCACGCGTCTCCTGGGGTTGGGTTTTCTACACATTCTGGGTTTTCTGCATATTCCTTCCGTTTGTCCCAGTATTCTACCTTGGCCATTTCTTCTACCCAGTTTCACACCAGGTAATTTTCTCCTTCTTGTAGATTTCTGTACTTTTTGTTCGCTTTCTAGCTGGTAGAGAGTGTTTTTTGTCTTACCCACCCTTTTAAGTGGGTAATGGACGCTCCTGGTAGTTCTGGTGGTCGAAATGATAGTGGAGAGGTATCTGAGGAGATGATAGGTAGGTTACCACGATCTGTGCAGTACTGGTTTTACGGTAGGGAGTATACTGAGGAGGAGAGGCTTGAGCAGCTTCTCCGAAGTCAGCGAGGAGGTCGTCAGACCTCCAGAGGTGCTCGTGGTAGGAGAGGTAGAGGTCGGAGGGGTCGCAGGGGTGAACACCCCCAACCATCTTTTACTAGAGGTGCGTCCTCCTCGATTCCTCAGGCTTCAACTTCTGGGCCGAGTTTCTTTTCCGAGCCAGTTCCCTTGTCCTATATTCTTCCTCCTCCACCATTTGGGCAAGGTTCGGGGTCTGTTTTAGATCGGATCCCACCTTTCCAGTTGAGTAATAGTTCTTCCAGCATCTCTTCATCCGAGCTGGGTTTTCCCAAATCGGAAATCCCCTCCACTTTTGATGACTCGGCATCCAGTCAGGTGCCCTTCGTCGATCTTCTTAGTAGTTCTGACGACTCTATCCCTTTTTCTTGGAGTCCAGGCCCGTTACCATCTGATTTAGATGATTCTGGGTCAAGTCAGGTTGATTATATTTCTGACCCGACTCCTTCGTGTTCCAGGGACCTGACAATGGACAATTCTGATGTCAATGAATGGGTTCTTCTAGAAATCCTTCGTATGCGGTCAGTCATGACTCCAGCCGACGTCTCCCAGCTTCCTCTTGGGAATCCTGAGGGGGTCGACCTTCTTCCACCGGGTGATTTTCCGATATGCGCAGGCCCCATATCAGATGAGCCCTGCTTCTTCTTTTTCTACCGGGATCTGGTCACCAAGGTCGGAATTCGGTTTCCATTCACAGACTTCCAAATGGCCGTGCTGCGCCGAATTCGAGTGGCGCCTTCCCAACTTCACCCAAATTCGTGGGCTTTTATCCGAGGTTTTGAGCAGCTGTGCTCTTACCTCTTTATTCCTTGTACAGTCCCCCTTTTTTATTTCTTTTTTGATGTCTATACGGCTCGGAGTGGTGCCGAGTTGAAAGAGAGGAAAGGGTGGGTTACCTACCGAGGTACCCCTGATAGGGGACTTTTCATCCCTTACTCTCAATCCTTTAAAGGCTTTAAGAATGCCTATTTTAAAGTGGCTTCCCGTTCCGATTCCCTCCCTTGGTTTGGCAAGGAGCTGCTAGATGACGGGAACTTATTATGCCACTTCGAGCTGTATTGGACGCGAAAACACTATCGACGTCGTCCAAATTACTACGCTACTCCTGTGTCCGCGCTTTCCAGAGCTGAGAGGTTCGCGGCGCGGATTTTACTTGAGTACACTGACGACTATGGCGTCATCGACTTAAGTCGGATAGTAAATAAGTTTGGAGATGATGCTATTTATGAGTTTGGTATGTATGTCAAGTTTTTCATTTATTTTTGGCAACATTCTCTTCTTGGTGCTTTTTAACACTGCGTTTTCTGATTTTCAGTTGGCATGACTTCGGCTGATTACAAGAAGTATCTCCCCAAGCGAGCCGGCAAGGGCAAGTCGCGAGAGGCTGCCTCTTCAGAACCCGAAGCGTCGAAGCGACGGCGGGTAGACCTTATTTTGGGGGAGGACCCACCTGCCGACGAGGTGGTTTCAATTGACGTTTCCCCCCCACCACCAAGTCCAGCTGCGATTCCTGCTTCCCAGTGGACCCAGGGGGCCCTCCTCAGCTTGGAGCCAGGGGAGCTATGGAAGTCGGGCGTTTCTGACCGTCTCAGGGCGGCTTTGAAGCCTCCCCCTGGTCTTTTTCTGGATTCTGGCTTGACCTCTTCGGTGAGGGTTATGTTGAAGCGAATGGAGGAGGACGCCTTAAAGACGACCTCATTGATCCAGATATTTCAGGACCTCCTCCAGAATCTGGACCAGGCGAACGCGGCCAAGTCATCCCTCTCTGCTAAGGTCGTGGAGTTAGAGCAATCTAAGTCCGCCCTGGAGGTTAAATTTGGGGATCTGCAGAAGGAGGTGGACACGGCGAAGGAGGACCTGCGCCTTTCCAATTCTAAGGTCGGTGAGCTGAGCGCTGAGAAAGAAGCCCTTACCCAATCTTTGGGGGATAAAGATGTCCAACTGCAAGCGCTTCAAACTCAGCTCGACCAAAAGACTGCCGATTTTGAAGAGGCCAGGAACGCGGTGGTTAACGCGGCTGTCCAAGCTTTTGACAACGCCATTGCTCAGGCCCGAGTTCTCAACCCAGGGCTCATCGAAGAGGGCATGGACGTGTCTTACGAAGTAAAGGATGGCGTTATTATTCCGGGTTCTCCTGGTTCTGAGGAAGAGGCCGAGGCTGGGACCCCTTAATTTCTGTTTCTATAACCTTTTGTAATCATTGCCGTTTTTCGGCTAACAATATTTTGTAATCATTGCCGTTTTTCGGCTTAGCTTTTGTTATGAACAAACTTTGATTAATCCGAGCTCGTCTAATTTTACCATATTGATTTCCTTTCTGTTTACCTTTATGGCTTGCGAGTTGCTGACGTCCGATCTAAAAATGTTAATTTCTTTTTCGAAGGTTCATTTCTTTAACGATCGTGACATACATGTCGGAATCATAAATGGAGGCGTTTTAAAAACAACTGCTCATCTATTCATAATAAGACTGTTTACAAATCCGAGCTTTTCAGCCCGCTTATTTGCTTTAAAATCAAATCAAGTACTGTCCGAGCTCCATGGCTCGTTTTATTTATGTGGACTAGAGTCTAGTGCTTTGACCATGTCTTCATACCTAACTATAATAGGTTTTCAGCTTGTCAGCATTCCAAGTTCTTTTTACTGGCTTTTTTGATAGTGTTTCCAGAGTGTAGGCTCCCTTTCCGAGATTGTTGTAAGAACCCACACCGCTAATTAAGGTAATTAGTGAATTAATTATGATAATTAGGAAATAATTTCATAATTGACCCTAATAATTGTTAATGGGCTTAGATAATTATATTGAGTGAGTAAAAATGCTGAAAGTCGCCTTTCGGAAGAAAAGCGCAGATACCGGTTCTGCTACTCGGTATAAATGCGTACCGGAAAAGTATCCCGGAAAATTATAACGAATGCATGATAATTACTAGAATATTATGTAGGACTTGTAAAACAAGTTTCAAGTCAAAATGACGTAATCTGATGCCAGAACTGATACTGGCTATGGAAAAGCGCGTACCGAAAAGGTGCTCCGAAAAATAAAATAAAAATATGACAAATCGTAGAAAAATGCGTAGGTCTAGATTCCAAAGTTTGGGATCAATATCTTTTACTTTGCTATTAAGGCTAATACTGCGCGTTATGACTCAAGTGGTTATATAACCAACTTATGGCACATAACCCTAGGCATATGCAGCTTCTCTACGTGAGAATTTCTGCAGCCTTGGGTAGCCACCTTGCCTTCTCTTCATCCCTTCACCTTTGGAGCCAAGAAACCTCATTTCTTCTTGGTTCCTTCACAAAAACACTTGGTAAGAGTGAGTGTGAGCCTTGGGTTGGGTGTGGGTGGAATCATTCTGAGTTGTGTCACTGTTTGAGGGAGAGTTTGGGGCTGAGTTTCCTTCCTTGGTTGGTTGGGTCCTTGTTCTTGAGTTGTGAAGCTTCAAGGAGCTTCCTTTGTGTTGAAAGGGGCAAGCTTTACACCATTTTCGTACACCTTGGTGTGGCCTGAGTTGAGGAGCTTGTGGAGAGCTCCAAGAGCTCCTTACCTCTGTCCATTTCTGCCTTAAGCCTTGGGGTAAGTTATCTCACCATGATCATGAGTTTATCTTGCTTAAAGGTGGTGTCTTGGCATGTAAAAGATTAAAATGAAGTAACCAACACCTAAATGGACTTGTATATGCTTAAAGATGCATGCTTTAACGTGTACATGTGTTAAAAGTTGGATCTTTGGGATGGATATTCACGAAATGCAGAAACTGCATTCTGTCGTGAGATATCCGGATATTCGTCGAACAGATATCCGGATATCAGTATCCGGATATGGTATCCGGATATTGATATCCGGATATGGGATCTGGGTATCCGGATATGACATATCCGGATGTGTCCAGTGTGATATCCGGATATGACATATCCGGATATGCCCCTTCTGATATCCGGATATCCTGGGTTCTGCGCAGACAGTAGCTTTTCTGTATGAACAGTAAGCTATGGGGTGTGTGTGGACCCTAGTTTAAGGAAGTTGAACTTCTGTAATAAAAGGACTAAGTCAGAATCACATGATTAAGGGCTTATGGCTTTGTTGGAAGCCTTAAGACGTAAAACGTAAAGGAAAGGCGTAGTCTTTAAGTTGTATGCATGTTGTGCTTTAATATTGACTTGTTAAATGGTCCATATCAGATTGTGATACTGCTGTTTGTGGACTTGTGAGTGGTTGGACTCTTGGCTTGGATAGCTAGCTTGCAAGGTAAGCTTTCGTGTCCTCGGTTTAGCCATTTTGATGTTCCACCATGTCCCATGGGGATGGGTTTATGCATGCTGTGTTACATGCTTTGATTATTTTGAAATGCTGTTGAGCTGTTTATATGTAATGAGCTATTATGATATGCATGTGGTGTCCACCTATACGGTAAGCCTGAGTATGTAGTACATACAAGATGGTGAGGCTGTGGTGAGGTACAGGTAGCGTCCTGGTACTCATGTAGGCATAGACGTATTCCTACATTTCTCTGGCCAGTAGATTTGATATGCACACATGGCATGATTAATTGCTGCATCGCATAGTTTTGGAACTTATATTGTAAATACTGTTTTTAGAACTTATATTACACATGTAAGTGAGCTTGGGGTGGAGACTCCTTGAGGACCCCTTGTCTTACTGAGATTTCTTGTTAGAGATCTCACCCCACGTTTGGGGACGCTTATTTCAGGATCAGGTAATGTTGAGGGCTCAGGTGGCAGGAGGCCAGAGTTGAGCTGATATTCTGATATGCTGTCTTGCTGGATTTGCTGTTATGTTTTCCGCTTTTATTATGCTGATTATGTTGAGACTATTTGTTGGGCATTGTTGCCTTATTTGGTGAGCATGGGGTTTGTCCATGCCACATGTTTGTGTTATTGTCCTTTTACTTTAATGTTGTAATTAATGTATCAGGATTTTGACCCAGGCTGCATGTGTAGTCCTGCGGTTCTAGATACACACATTATATTTATGTACGAGGTATTCAGTTAGTTGTCTCGCAATTTACATACAGGCAGTATTTTTATGAAAATGATTAAGTAATCAAGTTGGCTAAGTTAATGACGTCATAATTGAATTAAAGAAAAAGTTATTCCGCATTTTAATTAAGCGTGGCTTAATACGATAGTGTGTTAACAATCCGGGTTAACACGGGCTGTTACATTTTATGGTATCAGAGCACTTTCTAGGGAAAAGCCTGTATGTGTTGCAATAACTTAGGAAGAGTCGTTGCGTGTCTACTTTGTGTTCTCTCTGACTGGTGTGTGTTATGATAATGCATGTGTGACCACATGGCGTGGGCCTGATCAACTCATTCTTTGTGTAACTTGTGCAGAGTCATGGTACCACCGAGGAGGAACACTAGTACGAGCGAGGATCAATCGGATCCTATCCTGGCTGCATTGGCTGAGATGCAGGCGGCCCGACTAGCCGACCAGGAAGCCACGAGGCTGGCACACCGGGCGATGCTGGACGCAATTCGAGATGCGAACCGGCAAACCACGGCAGAGGTTCTGGAGGAGAACCGGATGGCCAACATGACGATGATGAGGGTCATGTTGGAGGAGCTGAGGGCTGGTCCTGCTGCGGGCCATGGTCCTCCACCACCTCCACCGCCGCCACCGCCTCCACCTCCGCCTAGTCAACAGGAGGACTCCCAGAGCCAGATGGGTGAGGGTAGTCACTTGACGGGGGCTATGCAGACTATCCCCGTACTTGCTGAGGATCGTGACGAGATCGATCGCCGGCTGAATGCTTTCCGCAAGCATAAGCCACCTACCTTCGACGGATCGTATGATCCCATTGCTGCTGCTAGATGGCTTCAGGCGCTAGACAAGATTTTCCGGATCATGCAGTGCACCGATCCGCAGAAGCTGTTGTTCGCCACTTATATGCTGGAGGGCGAGGTCCATGAGTGGTGGACCAACCTTTCTCAGGTCTACGAGATGCAGGGCCATGTGATGACGTGGCCATTCTTCGAGGAGAGCTTCCTGGGTCAGTACTTCCCTTATGACTCACAGGAGAGGAAGCAGGGGGAGTTTGACCGGTTGGTTCAGGGCTCGATGTCTGTCGACGAGTACCTGGCCAAGTTTAATGAGCTGGTGAAGTTTTCACACTTCAGGATGGCGAGGCCTACTCCTACATTTTTGGCTGCTAAGTTCCGCAGGGGACTTAATGAGGATATTGCTGGTTACTTAGCTGGGTCGGCATCCAGAGATTTTGGGACACTGGTCCAGCAGTGTCGTGATATTGAGGACTTCTACAGCACGAGTAAGGCCAAGAAGGCCAAGATAGAGGTACCACAGGGTACCGGCGGTTCCACTCCCTGGAAGAGTAAAAATTTTGCGAACAAGGGCAAGGGCAAGCAGATGGCGGCTAAGCAAGCGCCAAACCAGTTCAGAAAGACTGCCGCTCCGGGGAACACAGCTAGACCTCCTGCTCCCAGATGTTCGGGATGCGGGAAGTCACATTTTGGGCCGTGCTCTACCGGACAGTTGATATGCTTCCAGTGTGGCAAGGAGGGCCACTATTCCAGAGATTGCCCGACGGCGAGAGTTGCTGCAGTACAGGCTGTGCCGTTGCAGATGGTCCCTACCGGGGCACCAGCAGTGCCACCTACTACGGGGCGTGTGTATACGTTGGACCGTCAGCAGTCGGACAGAGCTCCGAACCTGGTCAGAGGTACTGTTACCATTGGTGGTTCAGCTGTTGATGTTTTGTTTGATTCCGGGGCAACGCACTCTTTTGTTGCTACCCCTATTGCTGTGGGGCTTGAGTTGCCCAGTGATGTGCTTTCTCCACCGATGCGGGTGACCACCGCCACCGAAGAAAAATGTTTGACCTCCACTGTTCATCGCGATGTAGCGTTTCAGTGGGATGGCCGTGACTTCTCGGTAGATCTGATAGGGTTACCGATGGCCAACCTTCAAATTATTTTGGGCATGGATTGGTTGTCCAGAAACTGTGCAATGATTGACTGTTGTGCCAAGAAAGTGGTGATGTCTCCGGGTGGGTCCACAGCCAGTTCCTCACCGTTCATTTCAGTCCTGCAGGCGAGGAGGGCCTTGAGAGCAGGGGCATTTGGCTATGTCATGTTGGGAGGTTTGGTGAGTGGGACACAGGAGGATCTCACTGGCATTCCTGTGGTGAAGGAATTCCTTGAGGTGTTTCCTGAGGAGATTCCTGAGTTTCCACCACAGAGGGAGATAGAGTTCTCCATTGACTTATTGCCTGGTGTGGGGCCTATCTCATTGGCTCCATACCGGATGTCGCCACCAGAGTTGGCGGAGCTGAAGAAGCATATCGAGGAGCTTTCAGCGAAAGATTTTATTCGGCCGAGCGTGTCTCCCTGGGGAGCACCGGTCATTTTTGTGAAAAAGAAAGATGGGACCATGCGGTTGTGCACCGACTACAGACAGTTGAACAAGGTGACAATCAAGAACAAGTACCCTCTTCCACGCATTGATGATTTGCTGGATCAGCTCAGGGGTGCTTGCGTGTATTCAAAGATCGACCTCCGGTCCGGTTATCATCAGATACGGGTAAAGCCGGAGGATGTCCCGAAGACAGCATTTCGCTCGAGGTACGGGCACTACGAGTACTTGGTGATCCCGTTTGGACTCACCAATGCACCCGCAGTGTTCATGGACTACATGAACAGGATTTTCCAGCCGTACCTGGATCAGTTTGTGATCGTCTTCATTGACGACATTTTGATCTACTCCAAGACGGAGGAGGAGCATACCGAGCACTTGAAGATTGTGCTGCAAGTGCTAAAAGAGAAAAAGCTTTATGCTAAGCCGTCGAAATGCGAGTTTTGGCTCAAGGCGGTGAAATTTCTGGGTCATGTAATTTCTGCCAACGGAGTTGCAGTTGATCCTAACAAGATTGAGGCCGTGATGGATTGGGAGAGGCCCAAGACGGTTACAGAAGTGAGAAGCTTCTTGGGTTTGGCAGGTTACTATCGGAGGTTCATAGAAGGATTCTCCAAGATGGTGCTACCGATGACTCGCCTTACACGAAAGGAGACTCCATTCGTGTGGACACATGAGTGTGAGGAGTGTTTCCAGGAGTTGAAGGAGAGACTGACTACTGCTCCTGTGTTAGTCCTTCCTGATCCTGCGGAGCAATTCGAGTTGTACTGCGATGCCTCTGGTAAAGGACTTGGCTGTGTGCTGATGCAGAAAGGGAAAGCGGTTGCTTACGCTTCAAGACAGTTAAAACCTCATGAGGAGAACTACCTGACTCACGACTTGGAGTTGGCAGCCATTGTTTTTGCTTTCAAGATTTGGAGGCATTACCTGTTTGGCATGAAGTTTGTTGTATTCAGTGATCACAAGAGCCTGAAGTATCTGTTCGACCAGAAGGAGTTGAACATGAGACAGCGAAGATGGATGGAATTCTTGAAGGACTACGACTTCGAGTTGAGGTATCACCCTGGCAAGGCCAATGTGGTAGCCGATGCTTTGAGTCGGAAATCCGTGAGCTTATCCAGTTTAATGATGAACGACTACGAGGTGATCGAGAAGTTCAGAGACTTGAGAGTGAACTCCTTGTTCGGGGGTGCACTGCTTGAGTTAGAAACAGCAGAAGTGATTAATGAAACTATGGAAAAGATCAAAGAGGCGCAAGTGCAAAGAGAGTGCCTTGATTATGTAAAGAACCAGGACGGTGTGTCTTGGAACGAGGATGGATTGCTGCTGTTCCAGAAGAGGATTGTTATTCCTCGAGGGCCATTGACCGAAGAGGTTATGGCAGAGGCTCATAAGGGCTGGTTCACTATCCACCCTGGTGCTACGAAGATGTATCAGGACCTAAAGAGAAATTTTTGGTGGCCGGGCATCAGAAGCTACATAGCGGTTGACGTGTCCAAGTGTTTGATATGTCAGAAAGTAAAGATCGAGCACCAGAAACCGTCTGGTAAACTTCAACCTCTGGAGATTCCACAGTGGAAGCGGGAGAGTATTTCCATGGACTTCGTGGTGGGATTGCCCAAAACTCAGGCTGGTTGTGACTCATCTGGGTCATTGTGGAACAATTGACCAAGTCTGCCCATTTTCTTCCAGGAAGGTGAGCTTCACTACAGAGCAGTTGGCCAAGCTATATGTCCGTCAGATTGTGAGGCTTCACGCTGGCTGCCCAGAGATCATCAGTGATAGGGACCCGAAGTTCACATCTCGGTTCTGGGAGGCGCTGCAGGAGGCTTTTGGTACGCAGTTGAGATTGAGTACCGCCTATCACCCTCAGACTGACGGACAGACTGAGCGGACCATCCAGACATTGGAGGACATGTTCGAAGAGCTTGCACGTTGGAGCAGGGTTCGCACGGGAGGTACCTTCCGTCGGTTTTAATTCTCGTACAACAACAGTTTTCATGCTAGTCTGGGCATGGCACCCTACGAAGCGCTGTATGGTAGGAGGTGTCGGACTCCTACCTGCTGGTCTGAGGTTGGAGATAAAGAGCTTTTTGGCTTGGACATACTACCCTACAGATCCAGATGATCAGGGAAAAGTTGAAGCAGGCGCAGAATCGTCAGAAAAGCTACTATGATGTCAAGCATCGACCACTGGAGTTCAGTGAGGGTGAGCACGTGTTTGTAAACTTTCACCTGTCACCGGTGTTGGACGGGCACTCGGCGTGAGGAAGTTGAGCCCGCGATTCATAGGGCCCTACCAGATCCTTGGCAGAGTAGGACCAGTTGCCTATCGACTCGCCTTACCTCCGAACCTAGCCAACATCCACGACGTGTTTCACGTGTCTCAGCTTCGGAAGTACATAGCAGACCCTTCGCACGTGGTGCAGCCGGATGATGTGGAGGTTCGGGAGAACCTAAAGACTCCCGTCGGACCACTCAAGATTCTCGATCGTGGCGATAAGCAGCTAAGGAGCAAGATCATTCCGATGGTCAAAGTACAATGGTCAGCAGACTCCGAGGAGTGTACCTGGGAAGCGAGAGGATGAGCTTCTCCGACAGCACCGACTATCGAGACAGGGCACGTTTCTGATTTTGAGGACAAAATCCTTAAAAAGGTGGGGTGAAATGTAAGAACCCACACCGCTAATTAAGGTAATTAGTGAATTAATTATGATAATTAGGAAATAATTCATAATTGACCCTAATAATTGTTAATGGGCTTAGATAATTATATTGAGTGAGTAAAAATGCTGAAAGTCGCCTTTCGGAAGAAAAGCGCAGATACGGTTCTGCTACTCGGTATAAATGCGTACCGGAAAAGTATCCCGGAAAATTATAACGAATGCATGATAATTACTAGAATATTATGGAGGACTTGTAAAACAAGTTTCAAGTCAAAATGACGTAATCTGATGCCAGAACTGAT
>JAVKPL010009310.1:0-37694 GCA_032173675.1 Gastrolobium villosum
GGATTTCGTACGAAAAATAAAATAAATAAATGCAAAAAGCAATTTTGTGACTTTTGACGGAAAATGGATTCCGTCGAAGATTTTTGACGGAAAATGTGATTTTGAGAAGAATTTTAACGGAAAATGAATTCCGTCGAAAACGGATGAATAAAATAAATGCAAAAGAAATTGATTTTGTGAAGTTTTTCGACGGAAAATGGTTTCCGTCGAAGATTTTTGACGGAAAATGAATTCCGTCGAAAATGGATGAATAAAATAAATGCCAAAGAAATTGATTTTATTAAGTTTTACGACGAAAAATGGATTCCGTCGAAGATTTTTGACGAAAAATGTATTCCGTCGAAAACGGATGACTAAAATATATGCAAAAGAAATTATTTTGTGAAGTTTTTCGACGGAAAAAGAATTTCGTCGAAAACGGATTAATAAAATAAATGCAAAAGAAATTGATTATTTGAAGTTTTTCGACGGAAAATGGATTCCGTAGAAGATTTTTGATGGAAAATGGATTTCGTCGAAGATTTTTGATGGAATATGGATTTCGTCGAAAACGGATGAATAAAATAAATGCAAAAGAAATTGATTTTGTGAAGTTTTTCGACGGAAAATGGATTCCGTCGAAGATTTTTGACGGAAAATGAATTCCATCGAAAACGGATGAATAAAATAAATGCAAAAGAAATTGATTTTGTGAAGCTTTTCGACGGAAAATGGACTTCGTCGAAATTTTTGACTGAAAATGTATTCCGTCGAAAACGGTTGAATAAAATAAATGCAAAAGAAATTGATTTTGTGAAGTTTTTCGACGGAAAACGGATTCCGTCGAGAATGGATGAATAAAATAAATGCAAAAGAAATTGATTTTATGAAGTTTTTCGACGAAAAATGTATTCCGTCGAAGATTTTTGACGGAAAATGAATTCCGTCGAAAATGGATGAATAAAATAAATGCAAAAGAAATTGATTTTATCAAGTTTTTCGACGCAAAATGTATTCCGTCGAAAACGGATTAATAAAATAAATGTAAAAGAAATTGATTTTGTGAAGATTTTTAACGGAAAATGAATTCCGTCGAAAATGAAGTTTTTCGACGGAAAATGGATTCCGTAGAAGATTTTTGACGGAAAATGGTTTCCGTGGAAGATTTTTGATGGAAAATGAATTCCTTCGAAAACGGATGAATAAAATAAATGCAAAAGAAATTGATTTTGTGAAGTTTTTCGACGGAAAATGGATTCCGTCGAAAATGGATGAATAAAATAAATGCCTAAGAAATTGATTTTATGAAGTTTTTCGATGAAAAATGGATTCCGTCGAACATTTTTGAAGAAAAATGTATTCCGTCGAAAACAGATGAATAAAATAAATGCAAAAGAAATTGATTTTGTGAATTTTTTTGACGGAAAACAAATTCCGTCGAAAATGGATGAATAAAATAAATGCGAAAGAAATTGTTTTTGTGAAGATTTTTGACGGAAAATTGATTCCGTCGAAGATTTTTGACGGAAAATGAATTCCATCGAAAACGAATGAATAAAATAAATGCAAAAGAAATTGATTTTGTGAAGTTTTTCGACGGAAAATGGATTCGGTCGAATATTTTTTACGGAAAATGTATTCCGTCGAAAACGGATGAATAAATATATGCAAAACAAATTGATTTTGTGATGTTTTTCGACGGAAAAAGAATTGCGTCGAAAACGGATTAATAAAATAAATGCAAAAGAAATTGATTTTTTGAAGTTTTTCGACGGAAAATGAATTTCGTAGAAGATTTTTGATGGAAAATGGATTCCGTCGAAAACGGACGAATAAAATAAATGCAAAAGAAATTGATTTTGTGAAGTTTTTCGACGGAAAATAGATTCCGTCGAAGATTTTTGACGGAAAATGAATTCCGTCGAAAATGGATGAATAAAATAAATGCAAAAGAAATTGATTTTATGAAGTTTTTCGACGTAAAAAGGATTCCGTCGAAGATTTTTGACGAAAAATGTATTCCGTCGAAAACGGATGAATAAAATAAATGCAAAAGAAATTGATTTTGTGAAGTTTTTCGACGGAAAACAAATTCCGTCGAAAACGGATGAATAAAATAAATGCAAAAGAAATTTATTTTGTGAAGATTTTCGACGGAAAATGGATTCCGTAGAAGATTTTTGACGGAAGATGGATTCCGTCGAAGACTTTAGACGGAAAATGAATTCCATCGAAAACGGATGAATAAAATAAATGCAAAAGAAATTGATTTTGTGACGATTTTCGACTGAAAACGGATTCCGTCGAAAATGGATGAATAAAATAAATGCAAAAGAAATTGGTTTTGTGAAGTTTTTCGATGGAAAATGGATTCCGTCGAAGATTTTTGACGGAAAATGTATTCCATCGAAAATGGATGAATTAAATTAATGCAAAAGAAATTGATTTTGTGAAGTTTTTCGACGGAAAACAAATTCCGTCGAAAATAGATGAATAAAATAAATCCAAAAGAAATTGATTTTGTGAAGTTTTTCGACGGAAAATGGATTCCGTAGAAGATTTTTGACGGAAAATGGATTCCGTCGAAGATTTTTGACGGAAAATGAATTCCGTCGAAAATGGATGAATAAAATAAACGCAAAAGAAATTGATTTTGTGTAGTTTTTCGACGGAAAATGGATTCCGTCGAAGATTTTGGACGGAAAAAGAATTTCGTCGAAAATGGATGAATAAAATAAATGCAAAAGAAATTGATTTTATGAAGTTTTTCGTTGGAAAATGGATTCCGTCGAAGATTTTTGATGAAAAATGAATTCTGTCGAAAATGGATGAATAAAATAAATGCAAAAGAAATTGATTTTACGAAGTTTTTCGACGGAAAATTTTTGACGGAAAATGTATTCCGTCGAAAATGGATGAATAAAATTAATGCAAAAGAAATTGATTTTGTGAAGTTTTTCGACGGAAAATGGATTCCGTCGATGATTTTGGACGGAAAATGAATTCCGTCGAAAATGGATTAATAAAATAAATGCAAACGAAATTGATTTTGTGAAGTTTTTCGACGAAAAATGGATTCTGTCGAAATTTTTTGACGGAAAATGAATTCCGTCGAAAATGGATGAATAAAATAAATGCAAAAGAAATTGATTTTGTGAATTTTTGACGGAAAATATATGCCCGTCGGAAAATGGATGAATAAAATAAATGCAAAAGAAATTGATTTTATGAAGTTTTTCGACGGAAAATGGATTCCGTCGAAGATTTTTGATGGAAAATGAATTCCGTCGAAAACGGATGAATAAAATAAATGCAAAAGAAATTGATTTTGTGAAGATTTTTGACGGAAAATGAATTCCGTCGAAAACGGATGAATAAAATAATTGCAAAAGAAATTGATTTTGTGAAGTTTTTCGACGGAAAAAGGATTCCGACGAAGATTTTTGACGAAAAATGAATTCCGTCGAAAATGGATGACTAAAATAAATACAAAAGAAATTGATTTTGTGAAGTTTTTCGACGGAAAAAAAATTTCGTCGAAAACAGATTAATAAAATAAATACAAAGGAAATTGATTTTGTAAGTTTTTCGACGGAAAATGGTTTCCGTCGAAGATTTTTGACGAAAAATGTATTCCATCGAAAACGAATGAATAAAATAAATGCAAAAGAAATTGATTTTGTGAAGTTTTTCGACGGAAAACAAATTCCGTCGAAAACGGATGAATAAAATAAATGCAAAAGAAATTGATTTTGTGATGTTTTTCGACGGAAAAAGAATTGCGTCGAAAACGGATTAATAAAATAAATGCAAAAGAAATTGATTTTTTGAAGTTTTTCGACGGAAAATGAATTTCGTAGAAGATTTTTGATGGAAAATGGATTCCGTCGAAGATTTTTGACAGAAAATGAATTCCGTCGAAAACGGATGAATAAAATAAATGCAAAAGAAATTGATTTTGTGAAGTTTTTTGACGGAAAATAGATTCCGTCAAAGATTTTTGACGGAAAATGAATTTCGTCGAAAATGGATGAATAAAATAAATGCAAAAGAAATTGATTTTGTGAAGTTTTTCGACGGAAAACAAATTCCGTCGAAAACGGATGAATAAAATAAAAGCAAAAGAAATTGATTTTATGAAGTTTTTCGACGAAAAATGTATTCCGTCGCAAACGGATTAATAAAATAAATGGAAAAGAAATTGATTTTGAGAAGATTTTTAACGGAAAATGAATTCCGTCGAAAACGGATGAATAAAATAAATGCAAAAGAAATTGATTTTGTGAAGTTTTTCGACGGAAAATGGTTTCCATCGAAGATTTTTGACGGAAAATGAATTCCGTCGAAAATGGATGAATAAAATAAATGCCAAAGAAATTGATTTTATTAAGTTTTTCGACGAAAAATGTATTTCGTCGAAGATTTTTGACGAAAAATGTATTCCGTCGAAAACGGATGAATAAAATAAATGCAAAAGAAATTGATTTTGTGAAGTTTTTCGACGGAAAACAAATTCCGTCGAAAACGGATGAATAAAATAAAAGCAAAAGAAATTGATTTTATGAAGTTTTTCGACGAAAAATGTATTCCGTCGCAAACGGATTAATAAAATAAATGGAAAAGAAATTGATTTTGAGAAGATTTTTAACGGAAAATGAATTCCGTCGAAAACGGATGAATAAAATAAATGCAAAAGAAATTGATTTTGTGAAGTTTTTCGACGGAAAATGGTTTCCGTCGAAGATTTTTTACGGAAAATGAATTCCGTCGAAAATGGATGAATAAAATAAATGCCAAAGAAATTGATTTTATTAAGTTTTTCGACGAAAAATGTATTCCGTCGAAGATTTTTGACGAAAAATGTTTTCCGTCGAAAACGGATGACTAAAATATATGCAAAAGAAATTATTTTGTGAAGTTTTTCGACGGAAAAAGAATTTCGTCGAAAACGGATTAATAAAATAAATGCAAAAGAAATTGATTATTTGAAGTTTTTCGACGGAAAATGGATTCCGTAGAAGATTTTTGATGGAAAATGGATTTCGTCGAAGATTTTTGATGGAATATGGATTTCGTCGAAAACGGATGAATAAAATAAATGCAAAAGAAATTGATTTTGTGAAGTTTTTGACGAAAAAAGGATTTCGTCGAAGATTTTTGACGAAAAATGTATTCCGTCGAAAACGGATGAATAAAATAAATGCAAAAGAAATTGATTTTGTGAAGTTTTTCGACGGAAAACAAATTCCGTCGAAAACGGATGAATAAATAAAAGCAAAAGAAATTAATTTTGTGAAGTGTTTCGACGAAAAATGGATTTCGTAGAAGATTTTTGACGGAAAATGGATTTCGTCGAAGACTTTTGACGGAAAATGAATTCCATCGAAAGCGGATGAATAAAATAAATCCAAAAGAAATTGATTTTGTGAAGTTTTTCGGAAAATGGATTCCGGAAAATGGAAAATGTATTCCGAAAATGGATGAATTAAATTAATGCAAAAGAAATTGAGATTTTTGACGGAAAAAAATTGGATGAATAAAATAAATCCGTCGAAGATTTTTGGACGGAAAATGAATTCCATCGAAAATGAATGAATAAAATAAACGCAAAAGAAATTGATTTTGTGAAGTTTTTCGACGGAAAATGAATTCTATCGAAAATGGATGAATAAAATAAATGCAAAAGAAATTGATTTTATGAAGTTTTTCGACGAAAAATGTATTCCGTCGCAAACGGATTAATAAAATAAATGGAAAAGAAATTGATTTTGAGAAGATTTTTAACGGAAAATGAATTCCGTTGAAAACAGATGAATAAAATAAATGCAAAAGAAATTGATTTTGTGAAGTTTTTCGACGGAAAATGGTTTCCGTCGAAGATTTTGGACGGAAAATGTATTCCGTCGAAAACGGATGACTAAAATATATGCAAAAGAAATTATTTTGTGAAGTTTTTCGACGGAAAAAGAATTTCGTCGAAAACGGATTAATAAAATAAATGCAAAAGAAATTGATTATTTGAAGTTTTTCGACGGAAAATGGATTCCGTAGAAGATATTTGATGGAAAATGGATTTCGTCGAAGATTTTTGATGGAATATGGATTTCGTCGAAAACGGATGAATAAAATAAATGCAAAAGAAATTGATTTTGTGAAGTTTTTCGACGGAAAATGGATTCCGTCGAAGATTGTTGACGGAAAATGAATTCCATCGAAAACGGATGAATAAAATAAATGCAAAAGAAATTGATTTTGTGAAGCTTTTCGACGAAAAATGGATTTCGTCGAAGATTTTGACTGAAAATGTATTCCGTCGAAAACGGTTGAATAAAATAAATGCAAAAGAAATTGATTTTGTGAAGTTTTTCGACGGAAAACGGATTCCGTCGAGAATGGATGAATAAAATAAATGCAAAAAAAATTGATTTTTGAGTTTTTCGACGAAAAATGTATTCCGTCGAAGATTTTTGACGGAAAATGAATTCCATCGAAAATGGATGAATAAAATAAATGCAAAAGAACTTGATTTTATCAAGTTTTTCGACGCAAAATGTATTCCGTCGAAAACGGATTAATAAAATAAATGTAAAAGAAATTGATTTTGTGAAGATTTTTAACGGAAAATGAATTCCGTCGAAAATGAAGTTTTTCGACGGAAAATGGATTCCGTAGAAGATTTTTGACGGAAAATGGATTCCGTCGAAGATTTTTGACGGAAAATGAATTCCATCGAAAACGGATGAATAAAATAAATGCAAAAGAAATTGATTTTGTGAAGTTTTTCGACAGAAAATGTATTTCGTCGAAGATTTTTGACGGAAAATGAATTCCGTGGAAAATGGATGAATAAAATAAATGCAAAACAAATTGATTTTGTCAAGTTTTTCGACGGAAAATGGATTCCGTCGAAGATTTTTGACGGTAATGAATTCCGTCGAAAATGGATGAATAAAATAAATGCATAAGAAATTGATTTTATGAAGTTTTTCGATGAAAAATGGATTCCGTCGAACATTTTTGACGAAAAATGTATTCCGTCGAAAACAGATGAATAAAATAAATGCAAAAGAAATTGATTTTGTGAAGTTTTTCGACGGAAAACAAATTCCGTCGAAAACAGATGAATAAAATAAATGTAAAAGAAATTGATTTTGTGAAGATTTTTGACGGAAAATTGATTCCGTCGAAGATTTTTGACGGAAAATGAATTCCATCGAAAACGGATGAATAAAATAAATGCAAAAGAAATTGATTTTGTGAAGTTTTTCGACGGAAAATGGATTCGGTCGAAGATTTTTTACGGAAAATGTATTCCGTCGAAATCGGATGAATAAAATAAATGCAAAACAAATTGATTTTGTGATGTTTTTCGACGGAAAAAGAATTGCGTCGAAAACGGATTAATAAAATAAATGCAAAAGAAATTGATTTTTTGAAGTTTTTCGACGGAAAATGAATTTCGTACATGATTTTTGATGGAAAATGGATTCCGTCGAAGATCTTTGACATAAAATGAATTCCGTCGAAAACGGATGAATAAAATAAATGTAAAAGAAATTGATTTTGTGAAGTTTTTCGACGGAAAATAGATTTCGTAGAAGATTTTTGACGGAAAATGAATTCCGTCGAAAATGGATGAATAAAATAAAGGCAAAAGAAATTGATTTTATGAAGTTTTTCGACGAAAAAAGGATTCCGTCGAAGACTTTTGACGAAAAATGTATTCCGTCGAAAACGGATGAATAAAATAAATGTAAAAGAAATTGATTTTGTGAAGTTTTTCGACGGAAAACAAATTCCGTCGAAAACGGATGAATAAAATAAATGCAAAAGAAATTTATTTTGTGAAGATTTTCGACGGAAAATGGATTCCGTCGAAGACTTTGGACGGAAAATGAATTCCATCGAAAACGGATGAATAAAATAAATGCAAAAGAAATTGATTTTGTGACGATTTTCGACTGAAAACGGATTCCGTCGAAAATGGATGAATAAAATAAATGCAAAAGAATTTGGTTTTATGAAGTTTTTCGACGGAAAATGGATTCCGTCGAAGATTTTTGACGGAAAATGTATTCCATCGAAAATGGATGAATTAAATTAATGCAAAAGAAATTGATTTTGTGAAGTTTTTTGACGGAAAACAAATTCCGTCGAAAACAGATGAATAAAATAAATCCAAAAGAAATTGATTTTGTGAAGTTTTTCGACGGAAAATGGATTCCGTAGAAGATTTTTGACGGAAAATGGATTCCGTCGAAGATTTTTGACGGAAAATGAATTCTATCGAAAACGAATGAATAAAATAAATGCAAAAGAAATTGATTTTGTGAAGCTTTTCGACGGAAAATGGATTTCGTCGAAGATTTTTGACTGAAAATGTATTCCGTCGAAAACGGTTGAATAAAGTAAATGCAAAAGAAATTGATTTTGTGAAGTTTTTCGACGGAAAATGGATTCCGACGAATATTTTTGACGGAAAATGAATTCCGTCGAAAATGGATGAATAAAATAAATGCAAAAGAAATTGATTTTACGAAGTTTTTCGACAAAAAATGGATTCCGTCGAAAACGGATGACTAAAATAAATACAAAAGAAATTGATTTTGTGAAGTTTTTCGACGGAAAAAGAATTTCGTCGAAAACATATTAATAAAATAAATGCAAAGGAAATTGATTTTGTAAGTTTTTCGACGGAAAATGGATTCCGTCGAAATTTTTTGATGGAAAATGAATTCCGTCGAAAATGGATGAATGAAAGAAATTGATTTTGTGAATATTTTCGACAGAAAATATATGCCGTCGAAGATTTTTGACGGACAATGAATTCCGTCGAAAATGGATGAATAAAATAAATGCAAAAGAAATTGATTTTATGAAGTTTATCGACGAAAAATGGATTCCGTCGAAGATTTTTGACGAAAAATGTATTCCGTAGAAAACGGATTAATAAAATAAATGCAAAAGAAATTGATTTTGTGAAGATTTTTGACGGAAAATGAATTCCGTCGAAAACGGATGAATAAAATAATTGCAAAAGAAATTGATTTTGTGAAGTTTTTCGACGACGGAAAAAGGATTCCGACGAAGATTTTTGACGAAAAATGAATTCCGTCGAAAATGGATGACTAAAAAAATACAAAAGAAATTGATTTTGTGAAGTTTTTCGACGGAAAAAGAATTTCGTCGAAAATAGATTAATAAAATAAATACAAAGGAAATTGATTTTGTAAGTTTTTCGACGGAAAATGGTTTCCGTCGAAGATTTTTGACGGAAAATGTATTCCGTCGAAAATGGATGAATTAAATTAATGCAAAAGAAATTTATTTTGTGAAGTTTTTCGACGGAAAATTAATTCCGTCGAAAATGGATTAATATCACAAATGCAAAAGAAATTGATATTGTGAAGTTTTTAGATGGAAAACGGATTCCGTCGAAAATGGATGAATAAAATAAATGCAAAAGAAATTGATTTTATGAAGTTTTTCGACGAATTCCGTCGAAGATTTTTGACGGAAAATGAATTCCGTTGAAAATGGATGAATACAAGAAATGCAAAAGAAATTTATTTTATGAAGTTTATCGACCAAAAATGGATTCCGTCGAAGATTTTTGACGAAAAATGTATTCCGTCGAAAACGGATGAATAAAATAAATGCAAAAGAATTTGATTTTGTGTAGTTTTTCGTCGGAAAATGGATTCCGTAGAAGATTTTTGACGGAAAATGGATTCCGTCGAAGATTTTTGACGAAAAATGTATCCCGTCGAAAACGGATGACTAAAATAGATGCAAAAGAAATTGATTTTGTGAAGTTTTTCGACGGAAAATGAATTCTGTCGAAAATGGATGAATAAAATAAATGCAAAAGAAATTGATATTGTGTAATTTTTCGAAGGAAAACGGATTCCGTCGAAAATGGATGAATAAAATAAATGCAAAAGAAATTGATTTTATGAATTTTTTCGACGAAAAATGGATTCCGTCGAAGATTTTTGAAGGAAAATGAATTCTGTCGAAAATGGATGAATAACATAAATGCAAAAGAAATTGATTTTGTGAAGTTTTTCGACGGAAAATGGATTCCGACGAAGATTTTTGACGGAAAATGTATTCCGTCAAAAATGGATGAATTAAATTAATGCAAAAGAAATTGATTTTGTGAAGTTTTCCGACGGAAAAAGAATTTCGTCGAAAACAGATTAATAAAATAAATACAAAGGAAATTGATTTTGTAAGTTTTTCGACGGAAAATGGATTCCGTCGAAGATTTTTGACGGAAAATGTATTCCGTCGAAAATGGATGAATTAAATTAATGCAAAAGAAATTTATTTTGTGAAGTTTTTCGACGGAAAATTAATTCCGTCGAAAATGGATGAATAAAATAAATGCAAAAGAAATTGATATTGTGAAATTTTTAGATGGAAAACGGATTCCGTCGAAAATGGATGAATAAAATAAATGCAAAAGAAATTGATTTTATGAAGTTTTTCGACGAATTCCGTCGAAGATTTTTGACGGAAAATGAATTCCGTTGAAAATGGATGAATACAATAAATGCAAAAGAAATTTATTTTATGAATTTTATCGACGAAAAATGGATTCCGTCGAAGATTTTTGACGAAAAATGTATTCCGTCGAAAACGGATGAATAAAATAAATGCAAAAGAAATTGATTTTGTGTAGTTTTTCGTCGGAAAATGGATTCCGTAGAAGATTTTTGACGGAAAATGGATTCCGTCGATGATTTTTGACGAAAAATGTATTCCGTCGAAAACGGATGACTAAAATAGATGCAAAAGAAATTGATTTTGTGAAGTTTTTCGACGGAAAAAGAATTTCGTCGAAAACGGATAAATAAAATAAATGCAAAGGAAATTGATTTTGCAAGTTTTTCCACGGAAAATGGATTCCGTCGAAGATTTTTGACGGAAAATGTATTCCGGCGAAAATGGATGAATTAAATTAATGCAAAAGAAAATTATTTTGTGAAGTTTTTCGACGGAAAATGAATTCCGTCGAAAATGGATGAATAAAATAAATGCAAAAGAAATAGATATTGTGAAATTTTTCGATGGAAATCGGATTCCGTCGAAAATGGATGAATAAAATAAATGCAAAAGAAATTGATTTTATGAATTTTTTCGACGAAAAATGGATTCCGTCGAAGATTTTTGACGGAAAATGAATTCCTTCGAAAACGGTTGAATAAAATAAATGCAAAAGAAATTGATTTTGGGAAGTTTTTCGACGGAAAAAGGATTCCGTCAAAGATTTTTGACGGAAAATGAATTCCATCGAAAACGGATGAATACAATAAATGCAAAAGAAATTGTTTTTGTGAAGATTTTCGACGAAAAATGGATTCCGTCGAAGAATTTTGACAGAAAATGGATTCCATCGAATATTTTTTACGGAAAATGGATTCCGTCGAAGATTTTTGACGGAAAAAGAATTTCGTCGAAAACGGATTAATAAAATAAATGCAAAGGAAATTGATTTTGTAAGTTTTTCGACGGAAAATGGATTCCGTCGAAGATTTTTGACCAAAAATGTATTCTGTCGAAAACGGATGACTAAAATAGATGCAAAAGAAATTGATTTTGTGAAGTTTTTCGACGGAAAATGAATTCCGTCGAAAATGGATGAATTAAATAAATGCAAAAGAAATTGATATTGTGAAATTTTTCGATGGAAAACGGATTCCGTCGAAAATGGATGAATAAAATAAATGCAAAAGAAATTGATTTTATTAATTTTTTGACGAAAAATGGATTCCGTTGAAGATTTTTGACGAAAAATGTATTCCGTCGAAAACGGATGAATAAAATAAATGCAAAAGAAATTGATTTTGTGAAGTTTTTCGACGGAAAATGGATTCCGTAGAAGATTTTTGACGGAAAATGGGTTCCGTCGAAGATTTTTGACGGAAAATGAATTCCGTCGAAAACGGATGAATAAAATAAATGCAAAAGAAATTGATTTTGTGAAGTTTTTCGACGAAAAATGTATTCCGTAGAAGATTTTTGACAGAAAATGTATTCCGTCGAATATTTTTGACGAAAAATGTATTCTGTCGAAAACGGATGACTAAAATAGATGCAAAAGAAATTGATTTTGTGAAGTTTTTCGACGGAAAAAGAATTTCGTCGAAAACGGATTAATAAAATAAATGCAAAGGAAATTGATTTTGTAAGTTTTTCGACGGAAAATGGATTCCGTCGAAGATTTTTGACCAAAAATGTATTCTGTCGAAAACGGATGACTAAAATAGATGCAAAAGAAATTGATTTTGTGAAGTTTTTCGACGGAAAATGAATTCCGTCGAAAATGGATGAATTAAATAAATGCAAAAGAAATTGATTTTGTGAAGATTTTTGACGGAAAATGGATTCCGTCGAAGTTTTTTGACGGAAAATGAATTTCGTAGAAAATGGGTGAATAAAATAAATGCAAAAGAAATTGATTTTATTAATTTTTCGACGAAAAATGGATTCCGTTGAAGATTTTTGACGGAAAATGTATTCCGTCGAAAACGGATGAATAAAATAAATGCAAAAGAAATTGATTTTGTGAAGTTTTTCGACGGAAAATGGATTCCGTAGAAGATTTTTGACGGAAAATGGATTCCGTCGAAGTTTTTTGACGGAAAATGAATTCCGTCGAAAACGGATGAATAAAATAAATGCAAAAGAAATTGATTTTGTGGAGTTTTTCGACGAAAAATGGATTCCGTAGAAGATTTTTGACAGAAAATGGATTCCGTCGAAGATTTTTGACGAAAAATGTATTCTGTCGAAAACGGATGACTAAAATAGATGCAAAAGAAATTGATTTTGTGAAGTTTTTTGACGGAGAAAGAATTTCGTCGAAAACGGATTAATAAAATAAATGCAAAGGAAATGATTTTGTAAGTTTTTCGACGGAAAACGGATTCCGTCGAAGATTTTTGACGGAAAATGTATTCCGTCGAAAATGGATGAATTAAATTAATGCAAAAGAAATGTATTTTGTGAAGTTTTTCGAAGGAAAAGGAATTCCGTCGAAAATGGATGAATAAAATAAATGCAAAAGAAATTGATATTGTGAAATCTTTCGATGGAAAACGGATTCCGTCGAAAATGGATGAATAAAATAAATGCAAAAGAAATTGATTTTATGAATTTTTTCGACGAAAAATGGATTCCGTCGAAGATTTTTGACGGAAAATGAATTCCGTTGAAAATGGATGAATAAAATAAATGCAAAAGAAATTAATTTTATTAATTTTTCGACGAAAAATGGATTCCGTTGAAGATTTTTAACGAAAAATGTATTCCGTCGAAAACGGATGAATAAAACAAATGCAAAAGAAATTGATTTTGTGAAGTTTTTCGACGGAAAATGGATTCCGTAGAAGATTTTTGACGGAAAATGGATTCCGTCGAAGGTTTTTGGACGGAAAATGAATTTCATCGAAAACGGATGAATAAAATAAATGCAAAAGAAATTTATTTTGTGAATTTTTTCGACGGAAAATGGATTCCGTCGAAGATTTTTGACGGAAAATGAATTCCGTCAAAAATGGATGAATAAAATAAATGCAAAAGAAATTGATTTTGTGAAGTTTTTCGACGGAAAATGGATTCCGTCGAAGATTTTTGACGGAAAATGAATTCCGTCGAAAATGGATGAATAAAATAAATGCAAAAGAAATTGATAGTGTGTAATTTTTCGAAGGAAAACGGATTCCGTCGAAAATGGATGAATAAAATAAATGCAAAAGAAATTGATTTTATGAATTTTTTCGACGAAAAATGGATTCCGTCGAAGATTTTTGACGGAAAATGAATTCCGTCGAAAATGGATGAATAACATAAATGCAAAAGAAATTGATTTTGTGAAGTTTTTCGGCGGAAAATGGATTCCGACGAAGATTTTTGACGGAAAATGTATTCCGTCAAAAATGGATGAATTAAATTAATGCAAAAGAAATTGATTTTGTGAAGTTTTCCGACGGAAAAAGAATTTCGTCGAAAACAGATTAATAAAATAAATACAAAGGAAATTGATTTTGTAAGTTTTTCGATGGAAAATGGTTTCCGTCGAAGATTTTGGACGGAAAATGTATTCCGTCGAAAATGGATGAATTAAATTAATGCAAAAGAAATTTATTTTCTGAAGTTTTTCGACGGAAAATTAATTCCGTCGAAAATGGATGAATAAAATAAATGCAAAAGAAATTGATATTGTGAAATTTTTAGATGGAAAACGGATTCCGTCGAAAATGGATGAATAAAATAAATGCAAAAGAAATTGATTTTATGAAGTTTTTCGACGAATTCCGTCGAAGATTTTTGACGGAAAATGAATTCCGTTGAAAATGGATGAATACAATAAATGCAAAAGAAATTTATTTTATGAAGTTTTTCGACGAAAAATGGATTCCGTCGAAGATTTTTGACGAAAAATGTATTCCTTCGAAAACGGATGACTAAAATAAATGCAAAAGAAATTGATTTTGTGTAGTTTTTCGTCGGAAAATGGATTCCGTAGAAGATTTTTTACGGAAAATGGATTCCGTCGAAGATTTTTGACGAAAAATGTATTCCGTCGAAAACGGATGACTAAAATAGATGCAAAAGAAATTGATTTTGTGAAGTTTTTCGATGGAAAAAGAATTTCGTCGAAAACGGATAAATAAAATAAATGCAACGGAAATTGATTTTGCAAGTTTTTCCACGGAAAATGGATTCCGTCGAAGATTTTTGACGGAAAATGAATTCCGGCGAAAATGGATGAATTAAATTAATGCAAAAGAAAATTATTTTGTGAAGTTTTTCGACGGAAAATGAATTCCGTCGAAAATGGATGAATAAAATAAATGCAAAAGAAATTGATATTGTGAAATTTTTCGATGGAAATCGGATTCCGTCGAAAATGGATGAATAAAATAAATGCAAAAGAAATTGATTTTATGAATTTTTTCGACGAAAAATGGATTCCGTCGAAGATTTTTGACGGAAAATGAATTCCTTCGAAAACGGTTGAATAAAATAAATGCAAAAGAAATTGATTTTGGGAAGTTTTTCGACGGAAAAAGGATTCCGTCAAAGATTTTTGACGGAAAATGAATTCCATCGAAAACGGATGAATACAATAAATGCAAAAGAAATTGTTTTTGTGAAGATTTTCGACGAAAAATGGATTCTGTCGAAGAATTTTGACAGAAAATGGATTCCATCGAATATTTTTTACGGAAAATGGATTCCGTCGAAGATTTTTGACGGAAAAAGAATTTCGTCGAAAACGGATTAATAAAATAAATGCAAAGGAAATGGATTTTGTAAGTTTTTCGACGGAAAATGGATTCCGTCGAAGATTTTTGACCAAAAATGTATTCTGTCGAAAACGGATGACTAAAATAGATGCAAAAGAAATTGATTTTGTGAAGTTTTTCGACGGAAAATGAATTCCGTCGAAAATGGATGAATTAAATAAATGCAAAAGAAATTGATATTGTGAAATTTTTCGATGGAAAACGGATTCCGTCGAAAATGGATGAATAAAATAAATGCAAAAGAAATTGATTTTATTAATTTTTTGACGAAAAATGGATTCCGTTGAAGATTTTTGACGAAAAATGTATTCCGTCGAAAACGGATGAATAAAATAAATGCAAAAGAAATTGATTTTGTGAAGTTTTTCGACGGAAAATGGATTTCGTAGAAGATTTTTGACGGAAAATGGGTTCCGTCGAAGATTTTTGACGGAAAATGAATTCCGTCGAAAATGGATGAATAAAATAAATGCAAAAGAAATTGATTTTGTGAAGGTTTTTCGACGAAAAATGTATTCCGTAGAAGATTTTTGACAGAAAATGTATTCCGTCGAATATTTTTGACGAAAAATGTATTCTGTCGAAAACGGATGACTAAAATAGATGCAAAAGAAATTGATTTTGTGAAGTTTTTCGACGGAAAAAGAATTTCGTCGAAAACGGATTAATAAAATAAATGCAAAGGAAATTGATTTTGTAAGTTTTTCGACGGAAAATGGATTCCGTCGAAGATTTTTGACCAAAAATGTATTCTGTCGAAAACGGATGACTAAAATAGATGCAAAAGAAATTGATTTTGTGAAGTTTTTCGACGGAAAATGAATTCCGTCGAAAATGGATGAATTAAATAAATGCAAAAGAAATTGATATTGTGAGATTTTTCGATGGAAAACGGATTCCGTCGAAGTTTTTTGACGGAAAATGAATTTCGTAGAAAATGGGTGAATAAAATAAATGCAAAAGAAATTGATTTTATTAATTTTTCGACGAAAAATGGATTCCGTTGAAGATTTTTGACGGAAAATGTATTCCGTCGAAAACGGATGAATAAAATAAATGCAAAAGAAATTGATTTTGTGAAGTTTTTCGACGGAAAATGGATTCCGTAGAAGATTTTTGACGGAAAATGGATTCCGTCGAAGTTTTTTGACGGAAAATGAATTCCGTCGAAAACGGATGAATAAAATAAATGCAAAAGAAATTGATTTTGTGGAGTTTTTCGACGAAAAATTGATTCCGTAGAAGATTTTTGACAGAAAATGGATTCCGTCGAAGATTTTTGACGAAAAATGTATTCTGTCGAAAACGGATGACTAAAATAGATGCAAAAGAAATTGATTTTGTGAAGTTTTTCGACGGAAAAAGAATTTCGTCGAAAACGGATTAATAAAATAAATGCAAAGGAAATTGATTTTGTAAGTTTTTCGACGGAAAACGGATTCCGTCGAAGATTTTTGACGGAAAATGTATTCCGTCGAAAATGGATGAATTAAATTAATGCAAAAGAAATGTATTTTGTGAAGTTTTTCGAAGGAAAAGGAATTCCGTCGAAAATGGATGAATAAAATAAATGCAAAAGAAATTGATATTGTGAAATTTTTCGATGGAAAACGGATTCCGTCGAAAATGGATGAATAAAATAAATGCAAAAGAAATTGATTTTATGAATTTTTTCGACGAAAAATGGATTCCGTCGAAGATTTTTGACGGAAAATGAATTCCGTTGAAAATGGATGAATAAAATAAATGCAAAAGAAATTAATTTTATTAATTTTTCGACGAAAAATGGATTCCGTTGAAGATTTTTAACGAAAAATGTATTCCGTCGAAAACGGATGAATAAAACAAATGCAAAAGAAATTGATTTTGTGAAGTTTTTCGACGGAAAATGGATTCCGTAGAAGATTTTTGACGGAAAATGGATTCCGTCGAAGATTTTTGACGGAAAATGAATTTCATCGAAAACGGATGAATAAAATAAATGCAAAAGAAATTTATTTTGTGAATTTTTTCGACGAAAAATGGATTCCGTCGAAGATTTTTGACGGAAAATGAATTCCGTCAAAAATGGATGAATAAAATAAATGCAAAAGAAATTGATTTTGTGAAGTTTTTCGACGGAAAATGGATTCCGTCGAAGATTTTTGACGGAAAATGAATTCCGTCGAAAATGGATGAATAAAATAAATGCAAAAGAAATTGATAGTGTGTAATTTTTCGAAGGAAAACGGATTCCGTCGAAAATGGATGAATAAAATAAATGCAAAAGAAATTGATTTTATGAATTTTTTCGACGAAAAATGGATTCCGTCGAAGATTTTTGACGGAAAATGAATTCCGTCGAAAATGGATGAATAACATAAATGCAAAAGAAATTGATTTTGTGAAGTTTTTCGGCGGAAAATGGATTCCGACGAAGATTTTTGACGGAAAATGTATTCCGTCAAAAATGGATGAATTAAATTAATGCAAAAGAAATTGATTTTGTGAAGTTTTCCGACGGAAAAAGAATTTCGTCGAAAACAGATTAATAAAATAAATACAAAGGAAATTGATTTTGTAAGTTTTTCGACGGAAAATGGTTTCCGTCGAAGATTTTGGACGGAAAATGTATTCCGTCGAAAATGGATGAATTAAATTAATGCAAAAGAAATTTATTTTCTGAAGTTTTTCGACGGAAAATTAATTCCGTCGAAAATGGATGAATAAAATAAATGCAAAAGAAATTGATATTGTGAAATTTTTAGATGGAAAACGGATTCCGTCGAAAATGGATGAATAAAATAAATGCAAAAGAAATTGATTTTATGAAGTTTTTCGACGAATTCCGTCGAAGATTTTTGACGGAAAATGAATTCCGTTGAAAACGGATGAATACAATAAATGCAAAAGAAATTTATTTTATAAATTTTATCGACGAAAAATGGATTCCGTCGAAGATTTTTGACGAAAAATGTATTCCGTCGAAAACGGAAGAATAAAATAAATGCAAAAGAAATTGATTTTGTGTAGTTTTTCGTCGGAAAATGGATTCCGTAGAAGATTTTTTACGGAAAATGGATTCCGTCGAAGATTTTTGACGAAAAATGTATTCCGTCGAAAACAGATGACTAAAATAGATGCAAAAGAAATTGATTTTGTGAAGTTTTTCGACGGAAAAAGAATTTCGTCGAAAACGGATAAATAAAATAAATGCAAAGGAAATTGATTTTGCAAGTTTTTCCACGGAAAATGGATTCCGTCGAAGATTTTTGACGGAAAATGTATTCCGGCGAAAATGGATGAATTAAATTAATGCAAAAGAAAATTATTTTGTGAAGTTTTTCGACGGAAAATGAATTCCGTCGAAAATGGATGAATAAAATAAATGCAAAAGAAATTGATATTGTGAAATTTTTCGATGGAAATCGGATTCCGTCGAAAATGGATGAATAAAATAAATGCAAAAGAAATTGATTTTATGAATTTTTTCGGAAAATGGATTCCGTAGAAGATTTTTGACGGAAAATGGATTCCGTCGAAGTTTTTTGACGGAAAATGAATTCTGTTGAAAATGGATGAATAAAATAAATGCAAAAGAAATTAATTTTATTAATTTTTTGACGAAAAATGGATTCCGTTGAAGATTTTTGACGAAAAATGTATTCCGTCGAAAACGGATGAATAAAATAAATGCAAAAGAAATTGATTTTGTGAAGTTTTTCGACGGAAAATGGATTCCGTAGAAGATTTTTGACGGAAAATGGGTTCCGTCGAAGATTTTTGACGGAAAATGAATTCCGTCGAAAACGGATGAATAAAATAAATGCAAAAGAAATTGATTTTGTGAAGTTTTTCGACGAAAAATGTATTCCCTAGAAGATTTTTGACAGAAAATGTATTCCGTCGAAGATTTTTGACGAAAAATGTATGCTGTCGAAAACGGATGACTAAAATAGATGCAAAAGAAATTGATTTTGTGAAGTTTTTCGACGGAAAAAGAATTTCGTCGAAAACGGATTAATAAAATAAATGCAAAGGAAATTGATTTTGTAAGTTTTTCGACGGAAAATGGATTCCGTCGAAGATTTTTGACCAAAAATGTATTCTGTCGAAAACGGATGACTAAAATAGATGCAAAAGAAATTGATTTTGTGAAGTTTTTCGACGGAAAATGAATTCCGTCGAAAATGGGTGAATTAAATAAATGCAAAAGAAATTGATATTGTGAGATTTTTCGATGGAAAACGGATTCCGTCGAAGTTTTTTGACGGAAAATGAATTTCGTAGAAAATGGGTGAATAAAATAAATGCAAAAGAAATTGATTTTATTAATTTTTCGACGAAAAATGGATTCCGTTGAAGATTTTTGACGGAAAATGTATTCCGTCGAAAACGGATGAATAAAATAAATGCAAAAGAAATTGATTTTGTGAAGATTTTTGACGGAAAATGGATTCCGTCGAAGTTTTTTGACGGAAAATGAATTCCGTCGAAAACGGATGAATAAAATAAATGCAAAAGAAATTGATTTTGTGGAGTTTTTCGACGAAAAATGGATTCCGTAGAAGATTTTTGACAGAAAATAGATTCCGTCGAAGATTTTTGACGAAAAATGTATTCTGTCGAAAACGGATGACTAAAATAGATGCAAAAGAAATTGATTTTGTGAAGTTTTTCGACGGAGAAAGAATTTCGTCGAAAATGGATTAATAAAATAAATGCAAAGGAAATTGATTTTGTAAGTTTTTCGACGGAAAACGGATTCCGTCGAAGATTTTTGACGGAAAATGTATTCCGTCGAAAATGGATGAATTAAATTAATGCAAAAGAAATGTATTTTGTGAAGTTTTTCGAAGGAAAAGGAATTCCGTCGAAAATGGATGAATAAAATAAATGCAAAAGAAATTGATATTGTGAAATTTTTCGATGGAAAACGGATTCCGTCGAAAATGGATGAATAAAATAAATGCAAAAGAAATTGATTTTATGAATTTTTTCGACGAAAAATGGATTCCGTCGAAGATTTTTGACGGAAAATGAATTCCGTTGAAAATGGATGAATAAAATAAAAGCAAAAGAAATTAATTTTATTAATTTTTCGACGAAAAATAGATTCCGTTGAAGATTTTTGACGAAAAATGTATTCCGTCGAAAATGGATGAATAAAACAAATGCAAAAGAAATTGATTTTGTGAAGTTTTTCGACGGAAAATGGATTCCGTAGAAGATTTTTGACGGAAAATGGATTCCGTCGAAGATTTTTTACGGAAAATGAATTTCATCGAAAACGGATGAATAAAATAAATGCAAAAGAAATTTATTTTGTGAAGTTTTTCGACAGATAATGGATTCCGTCGAAGATATTTGACGGAAAATGAATTCCGTCAAAAATGGATGAATAAAATAAATGCAAAAGAAATTGATTTTGTGAAGTTTTTCGACGGAAAATGGATTCCGTCGAAGATTTTTGACGGAAAATGAATTCCGTCGAAAATGGATGAATAAAATAAATGCAAAAGAAATTGATTTTATGAAGTTTTTCGAAGAAAAATGGATTCCGTCGAAGATTTTTGACGAAAAATGTATTCCGTCGAAAACGGATGAATAAAATAAATGCAAAAGAAATTGATTTTGTGATGATTTTTGACGGAAAATGAATTCCGTCGAAAATGGATGAATAAAATAAATGCAAAAGAAATTGATTTTGTGAAGTTTTTCGACGGAAAAAGAATTTCGTCGAAAATGGATTAATAAAATAAATGCAAAAGAAATTGATTTTGTGAAGTTTTTAGACGGAAAATGGATTCCGTCGAAGATTTTTGATGGAAAATGAATTTCGTCGAAAATGGATGAATAAAATAAATGCAAAAGAAACTGATTTTATGAAAATTTTCGACGCAAAATGGATTTCGTCGAGGATTTTTGACGAAAAAAGTATTCCATCGAAAACGGATGACTAAAATAAATACAAAAGAAATTGATTTTGTGAAGTTTTTCGACGGAAAAAGAATTTCGTCGACAGATTAATAAAATAAATACAAAGGAAATTTATTTTGTGAAGTTTTTCGACGGAAGATTAATTCCGTCGAAAATGGATGAATAAAATAAATGCAAAAGAAATTGATATTGTGAAATTTTTAGATGGAAAACGGATTCCGTCGAAAATGGATGAATAAAATAAATGCAAAAGAAATTGATTTTATGAAGTTTTTCGACGAATTCCGTCGAAGATTTTTGACGGAAAATGAATTCCATTGAAAATGGATGAATACAATAAATGCAAAAGAAATTTATTTTATGAAGTTTATCGACGAAAAATGGATTCCGTCGAAGATTTTTGACGAAAAATGTATTCCGTCGAAAACGGATGAATAAAATAAATGCAAAAGAAATTGATTTTGTGTAGTTTTTCGTCGGAAAATGGATTCCGTAGAAGATTTTTTACGGAAAATGGATTCCGTCGAAGATTTTTGACGAAAAATGTATTCCGTCGAAAACGGATGACTAAAATAGATGCAAAAGAAATTGATTTTGTGAAGTTTTTCGACGGAAAAAGAATTTCGTCGAAAACGGATAAATAAAATAAATGCAAAGGAAATTGATTTTGCAAGTTTTTCCACGGAAAATGGATTCCGTCGAAGATTTTTGACGGAAAATGTATTCCGGCGAAAATGGATGAATTAAATTAATGCAAAAGAAAATTATTTTGTGAAGTTTTTCGACGGAAAATGAATTCCGTCGAAAATGGATGAATAAAATAAATGCAAAAGAAATTGATATTGTGAAATTTTTCGATGGAAAACGGATTCCGTCGAAAATGGATGAATAAAATAAATGCAAAAGAAATTGATTTTATGAATTTTTTCGACGAAAAATGGATTCCGTCGAAGATTTTTGACGGAAAATGAATTCCGTTGAAAATGGATGAATAAAATAAATGCAAAAGAAATTGATTTTATTAATTTTTTGACGAAAAATGGATTCCGTTGAAGATTTTTGACGAAAAATGTATTCCGTCGAAAACGGATGAATAAAATAAATGCAAAAGAAATTGATTTTGTGAAGTTTTTCGACGGAAAATGGATTCCGTAGAAGATTTTTGACGGAAAATGGATTCCGTCGAAGATTTTTGACGGAAAATGAATTCCGTCGAAAACGGATGAATAAAATAAATGCAAAAGAAATTGATTTTGTGAAGTTTTTCGACGAAAAATGGATTCCGTAGAAGATTTTTGACAGAAAATGGATTCCGTCGAAGATTTTTGACCAAAAATGTATTCTGTCGAAAACGGATGACTAAAATAGATGCAAAAGAAATTGATTTTGTGAAGTTTTTCGACGGAAAATGAATTCCGTCGAAAATGGATGAATAAAATAAATGCAAAAGAAATTGATATTGTGAAATTTTTCGATGGAAAACGGATTCCGTCGAAAATGGATGAATAAAATAAATGCAAAAGAAATTGATTTGAAATTTTTCGACGGAAAATGAATGAATTTTTTCGACGAAAAATGCAAAAGATTCCGTCGGAAAACGGAAAATTTTTGACGGAAAATGAATTCCGTTGAAAATGGATGAATAAAATAAATGCAAAAGAAATTGATTTTATTAATTTTTCGACGAAAAATGGATTCCGTTGAAGATTTTTGACGGAAAATGTATTCCGTCGAAAACGGATGAATAAAATAAATGCAAAAGAAATTGATTTTGTGAAGTTTTTCGACGGAAAATGGATTCCGTAGAAGATTTTTGACGGAAAATGGATTCCGTCGAAGTTTTTTGACGGAAAATGAATTCCGTCGAAAACGGATGAATAAAATAAATGCAAAAGAAATTGATTTTGTGGAGTTTTTCGACGAAAAATGGATTCCGTAGAAGATTTTTGACAGAAAATGGATTCCGTCGAAGATTTTTGACGAAAAATGTATTCTGTCGAAAACGGATGACTAAAATAGATGCAAAAGAAATTGATTTTGTGAAGTTTTTCGACGGAAAAAGAATTTCGTCGAAAACGGATTAATAAAATAAATGCAAAGGAAATTGATTTTGTAAGTTTTTCGACGGAAAATGGATTCCGTCGAAGATTTTTGACGGAAAATGTATTCCGTCGAAAATGGATGAATTAAATTAATGCAAAAGAAATATATTTTGTGAAGTTTTTCGACGGAAAATGAATTCCGTCGAAAATGGATGAATAAAATAAATGCAAAAGAAATTGATATTGTGAAATTTTTCGATGGAAAACGGATTCCGTCGAAAATGGATGAATAAAATAAATGCAAAAGAAATTGATTTTATGAATTTTTTCGACGAAAAATGGATTCCGTCGAAGATTTTTGACGGAAAACGAATTCCGTTGAAAATGGATGAATAAAATAAATGCAAAAGAAATTAATTTTATTAATTTTTCGACGAAAAATGGATTCCGTTGAAGATTTTTGACGAAAAATGTATTCCGTCGAAAACGGATGAATAAAATAAATGCAAAAGAAATTGATTTTGTGAAGTTTTTCGACGGAAAATGGATTCCGTAGAAGATTTTTGACGGAAAATGGATTCCGTCGAAGATTTTTGACGGAAAATGAATTTCATCGAAAACGGATGAATAAAATAAATGCAAAAGAAATTTATTTTGTGAAGTTTTTCGACAGAAAATGGATTCCGTCGAAGATTTTTGACGGAAAATGAATTCCGTCAAAAATGGATGAATAAAATAAATGCAAAAGAAATTGATTTTGTGAAGTTTTTCGACGGAAAATGGATTCCGTCGAAGATTTTTGACGGAAAATGAATTCCGTCGAAAATGGATGAATAAAATAAATGCAAAAGAAATTGATTTTGTGATGATTTTTGACGGAAAATGAATTCCGTCGAAAATGGATGAATAAAATAAATGCAAAAGAAATTGATTTTGTGAAGTTTTTCGACGGAAAAAGAATTTCGTCGAAAATGGATTAATAAAATAAATGCAAAAGAAATTGATTTTGTGAAGTTTTTCGACGGAAAATGGATTCCGTCGAAGATTTTTGATGGAAAATGAATTTCGTCGAAAATGGATGAATAAAATAAATGCAAAAGAAACTGATTTTGTGAAGTTTTTCGACGAAAAATGGATTCCGTCGAAGATTTTTGACGGAAAATGTATTCCGTCGAAAATGGATGAATAAAATAAATGCAAAAGAAATTGATTTTGTGAAGTTTTTCGACGGAAAAAGAATTTCGTCGAAAACAGATTAATAAAATAAATACAAAGGAAATTTATTTTGTGAAGTTTTTCGACGGAAAATTAATTCCGTTGAAAATGGATGAATAAAATAAATGCAAAAGAAATTGATATTGTGAAATTTTTAGATGGAAAACGGATTCCGTCGAAAATGGATGAATAAAATAAATGCAAAAGAAATTGATTTTATGAAGTTTTTCGACGAATTCCGTCGAAGATTTTTGACGGAAAATGAATTCCATTGAAAATGGATGAATACAATAAATGCAAAAGAAATTTATTTTATGAAGTTTATCGACGAAAAATGGATTCCGTAGAAGATTTTTGACGAAAAATGTATTCCGTCGAAAACGGATGAATAAAATAAATGCAAAAGAATTTGATTTTGTGTAGTTTTTCGTCGGAAAATGGATTCCGTAGAAGATTTTTTACGGAAAATGGATTCCGTCGAAGATTTTTGACGCAAAATGTATTCCGTCGAAAACGGATGACTAAAATAGATGCAAAAGAAATTGATTTTGTGAAGTTTTTCGACGGAAAAAGAATTTCGTCGAAAATGGATAAATAAAATAAATGCAAAGGAAATTGATTTTGCAAGTTTTTCCACGGAAAATGGATTCCGTCGAAGATTTTTGACGGAAAATGTATTCCGGCGAAAATGGATGAATTAAATAAATGCAAAAGAAATTTATTTTGTGAAGTTTTTCGACGAAAAATGAATTCCGTCGAAAATGGATGAATAAAATAAATGCAAAAGAAATTGATATTGTGAAATTTTTCGATGGAAAACGGATTCCGTCGAAAATGGATGAATAAAATAAATGCAAAAGAAATTGATTTTATGAATTTTTTCGACGAAAAATGGATTCCGTCGAAGATTTTTGACGGAAAATGAATTCTGTTGAAAATGGATGAATAAAATAAATGCAAAAGAAATTAATTTTATTAATTTTTTGACGAAAAATGGATTCCGTTGAAGATTTTTGACGAAAAATGTATTCCGTCGAAAACGGATGAATAAAATAAATACAAAAGAAATTGATTTTGTGAAGTTTTTCGACAGAAAATGGATTCCGTCGAAGATTTTTGACGGAAAATGAATTCCGTCGAAAATGGATGAATAAAATAAATGCAAAAGAAATTGATTTGGTGAAGTTTTTCGACGGAAAATGGATTCCGTCGAAGATTTTTGACGGAAAATGAATTCCGTCGAAAATGGATGAATAAAATAAATGCAAAAGAAATTGATTTTGTGAAGTTTTTCGACGGAAAATAGATTCCGTCGAAGATTTTTGACGGAAAATGAATTCCGTCAAAAATGGATGAATAAAATAAATGCAAAAGAAATTGATTTTATGAAGTTTTTCGAAGAAAAATGGATTCCGTCGAAGATTTTTGACGAAAAATGTATTCCGTCGAAAACGGATGAATAAAATAAATGCAAAAGAAATTGATTTTGTGAAGATTTTTGACGGAAAATGAATTCCGTCGAAAATGGATGAATAAAATAAATGCAAAAGAAATTGATTTTGTGAAGTTTTTCGACGGAAAAAGAATTTCGTCGAAAATGGATTAATAAAATAAATGCAAAAGAAATTGATTTTGTGAAGTTTTTAGACGGAAAATGGATTCTGTCGAAATTTTTTGATGGAAAATGAATTCCGTCGAAAATGGATGAATAAAAGAAATGCAAAAGAAATTGATTTTGTGAAGTTTTTCGACGGAAAATGGATTCCGTCGAAGATTTTTGATGGAAAATGAATTCCGTCGAAAATGGATGAATAAAATAAATGCAAAAGAAATTGATTTTGTGAAGTTTTTCGACGGAAAATAGATTCCGTCGAAGATTTTTGACGGAAAATGAATTCCGTCAAAAATGGATGAATAAAATAAATGCAAAAGAAATTGATTTTATGAAGTTTTTCGAAGAAAAATGGATTCCGTCGAAGATTTTTGATGAAAAATGTATTCCGTCGAAAACGGATGAATAAAATAAATGCAAAAGAAATTGATTTTGTGAAGATTTTTGACGGAAAATGAATTCCGTCGAAAATGGATGAATAAAATAAATGCAAAAGAAATTGATTTTGTGAAGTTTTTCGACGGAAAAAGAATTTCGTCGAAAATGGATTAATAAAATAAATGCAAAAGAAATTGATTTTGTGAAGTTTTTAGACGGAAAATGGATTCTGTCGAAATTTTTTGATGGAAAATGAATTCCGTCGAAAATGGATGAATAAAAGAAATGCAAAAGAAATTGATTTTGTGAAGTTTTTCGACGGAAAATGGATTCCGTCGAAGATTTTTGATGGAAAATGAATTCCGTCGAAAATGGATGAATAAAATAAATGCAAAAGAAATTGATTTTGTGAATTTTTTCGACGGAAAATATATGCCGTCGAAGAGTTTGGACGGAAAATGAATTCCGTCGAAAATGGATGAATAAAATAAATGCAAAAGAAATTGATTTTATGAAGTTTATCGACGAAAAATGGATTCCGTCGAAGATTTTTGACGAAAAATGTATTCCGTAGAAAACGGATTAATAAAATAAATGCAAAATAAATTGATTTTGTGAAGTTTTTCGACGGAAAACAAATTCCGTCGAAAATGGATGAATAAAATAAATGCAAAAGAAATTGATTTTGTGAAGTTTTTCGACGGAAAACAAATTCCGTCGAAAACGGATGAATAAAATTATTGCAAAAGAAAATGATTTTGTGAAGTTTTTGGACGGAAAAAGAATTTCGTCGAAAACAGATTAATAAAATAAATACAAAGGAAATTGATTTTGTAAGTTTTTCGACGGAAAATGGATTCCGACGAAGATTTTTGACGGAAAATGTATTCCGTCAAAAATGGATGAATTAAATTAATGCAAAAGAAATTGATTTTGTGAAGTTTTCCGACGGAAAAAGAATTTCGTCGAAAACAGATTAATAAAATAAATACAAAGGAAATTGATTTTGTAAGTTTTTCGACGGAAAATGGTTTCCGTCGAAGATTTTGGACGGAAAATGTATTCCGTCGAAAATGGATGCATTAAATTAATGCAAAAGAAATTTATTTTGGGAAGTTTTTCGACAGAAAATGAATTCCGTCGAAAATGGATGAATAAAATAAATGCAAAAGAAATTGATTTTATGAAGTTTTTTGACGAATTCCGTCGAAGATTTTTGACGGAAAAAGAATTCCGTTGAAAATGGATGAATACAATAAATGCAAAAGAAATTTATTTTATGAATTTTATCGACGAAAAATGGATTTCGTCGAAGATTTTTGACGAAAAAAGTATTCCGTCGAAAACGGATGAATAAAATAAATGCAAAAGAAATTGATTTTGTGTAGTTTTTCGTCGGAAAATGGATTCCGTAGAAGATTTTTTACGGAAAATGGATTCCGTCGAAGATTTTTGACGAAAAATGTATTCCGTCGAAAACGGATGACTAAAATAGATGCAAAAGAAATTGATTTTGTGAAGTTTTTCGACGGAAAAAGAATTTTGTCGAAAACGGATAAATAAAATAAATGCAAAGGAAATTGATTTTGCAAGTTTTTCCACGGAAAATGGATTCCGTCGAAGATTTTTGACGGAAAATGTATTCCGGCGAAAAGGGATGAATTAAATTAATGCAAAAGAAAATTATTTTGTGAAGTTTTTCGACGGAAAATGAATTCCGTCGAAAATGGATGAATAAAATAAATGCAAAAGAAATTGATATTGTGAAATTTTTGATGGAAAACGGATTCCGTCGAAAATGGATGAATAAAATAAATGCAAAAGAAATTGATTTTATGAATTTTTTCGACGAAAAATGGATTCCTTCGAAGATTTTTGACGGAAAATGAATTCTGTTGAAAATGGATGAATAAAATAAATGCAAAAGAAATTGATTTTATTAATTTTTTGACGAAAAATGGATTCCGTTGAAGATTTTTGACGAAAAATGTATTCCGTCGAAAACGGATGAAAAAAATAAATGCAAAAGAAATTGATTTTGTGAAGTTTTTCGACGGAAAATGGATTCCGTAGAAGATTTTTGACGGAAAATGGATTCCGTCGAAGATTTTTGACGGAAAATGAATTCCGTCGAAAACGGATGAATAAAATAAATGCAAAAGAAATTGATTTTGTGAAGTTTTCGACGAAAAATGGATTCCGTAGAAGATTTTTGACAGAAAATGGATTCCGTCGAAGATTTTTGACGAAAAATGTATTCTGTCGAAAACGGATGACTAAAATAGATGTAAAAGAAATTGATTTTGTGAAGTTTTTCGACGGAAAAAGAATTTCGTCGAAAACGGATGAATAAAATAAATGCAAAGGAAATTGATTTTGTAAGTTTTTCGACGGAAAATGGATTCCATCGAAGATTTTTGACCAAAAATGTATTCTGTCGAAAACGGATGACTAAAATAGATGCAAAAGAAATTGATTTTGTGAAGTTTTTCGACGGAAAATGAATTCTGTCGAAAATGGATGAATTAAAAAAATGCAAAAGAAATTGATATTGTGAAATTTTTCGATGGAAAACGGATTCCGTCGAAAATGGATGAATAAAATAAATGCAAAAGAAATTGATTTTACGAATTTTTTCGACGCAAAATGGATTCCGTCGAAATTTTTCGATGGAAAATGTATTCCGTCGAAAACGGATGAATAAAATAAATGCAAAAGAAATTGATTTTGTGAAGTTTTTCGACGGAAAATGGATTCCGTAGAAGATTTTTGACGGAAAATGGATTCCGTCGAAGTTTTTTGACGGAAAATGAATTCCGACGAAAACGGATGAATAAAATAAATGCAAAAGAAATTGATTGTGTGGAGTTTTTCGACGAAAAATGGATTCCGTAGAAGATTTTTGACAGAAAATGGATTCCGTCGAAGATTTTTGACGAAAAATATATTCTGTCAAAAACGGATGACTAAAATAGATGCAAAAGAAATTGATTTTGTGAAGTTTTTCGACGGAAAAAGAATTTCGTCGAAAATGGATGAATAAAATAAATGCAAAGGAAATTGATTTTGTAAGTTTTTCGACGGAAAATGGATTCCGTCGAAGATTTTTGATGGAAAATGTATTCCGTCGAAAATGGATGAATCAAATTAATGCAAAAGAAATATATTTTGTGAAGTTTTTCGACGGAAAAGGAATTCCGTCGAAAATGGATGAATAAAATAAATGCAAAAGAAATTGATATTGTGAAATTTTTCGATGGAAAACGGATTCCGTCGAAAATGGATGAATAAAATAAATGCAAAAGAAATTGATTTTATGAATTTTTTCGACGAAAAATGGATACCGTCGAAGATTTTTTACGTAAAATGGATTCCGTCGAAGATTTTTGACGAAAAATGAATTCCTTCGAAAACGGATGAATAAAACAAATGCAAAAGAAATTGATTTTGTGAAGTTTTTCGACGGAAAATGGATTCCGTAGAAGATTTTTGACGGAAAATGGATTCCGTCGAAGATTTTTGACGGAAAATGAATTTCATCGAAAACGGATGAATAAAATAAATGCAAAAGAAATTTATTTTGTCAAGTTTTTTGACAGAAAATGGATTCCGTCGAAGATTTTTGACGGAAAATGAATTCCGTCGAAAATGGATGAATAAAATAAATGCAAAAGAAATTGATTTTGTGAAGTTTTTCGACGGAAAATGGATTCCGTCGAAGATTTTTGACGGAAAATGAATTCCGTCGAAAATGGATGAATAAAATAAATGCAAAAGAAATTGATTTTGTGAAGTTTTTCGACAGAAAATAGATTCCGTCGAAGATTTTTGACGGAAAATGAATTCCGTCAAAAATGGATGAATAAAATAAATGCAAAAGAAATTGATTTTATGAAGTTTTTCGAAGAAAAATGGATTCCGTCGAAAACGGATGAATAAAATAAATGCAAAAGAAATTGATTTTGTGAAGATTTTTGACGGAAAATGAATTCCGTCGAAAATGGATGAATAAAATAAATGCAAAAGAAATTGGTTTTGTGAAGTTTTTTGACGGAAAAAGAATTTCGTCGAAAATGGATTAATAAAATAAATGCAAAAGAAATTGATTTTGTGAAGTTTTTAGACGGAAAATGGATTCGGTCGAAATTTTTTGATGGAAAATGAATTCCGTCGAAAATGGATGAATAAAAGAAATGCAAAAGAAATTGATTTTGTGAAGTTTTTCGACGGAAAATGGATTCCGTCGAAGATTTTTGATGGAAAATGAATTCCGTCGAAAATGGATGAATAAAATAAATGCAAAAGAAATTGATTTTGTGAAGTTTTTCGACGGAAAATAGATTCCGTCGAAGATTTTTGACGGAAAATGAATTCCGTCAAAAATGGATGAATAAAATAAATGCAAAAGAAATTGATTTTATGAAGTTTTTCGAAGAAAAATGGATTCCGTCGAAGATTTTTGACGAAAAATGTATTCCGTCGAAAACGGATGAATAAAATAAATGCAAAAGAAATTGATTTTGTGAAGATTTTTGACGGAAAATGAATTCCGTCGAAAATGGATGAATAAAATAAATGCAAAAGAAATTGATTTTGTGAAGTTTTTCGACGGAAAAAAAATTTCGTCGAAAACGGATGAATAAAATTATTGCAAAAGAAAATGATTTTGTGAAGTTTTTGGACGGAAAAAGAATTTCGTCGAAAACAGATTAATAAAATAAATACAAAGGAAATTGATTTTGTAAGTTTTTCGACGGAAAATGGATTCCGACGAAGATTTTTGACGGAAAATGTATTCCGTCAAAAATGGATGAATTAAATTAATGCAAAAGAAATTGATTTTGTGAAGTTTTCCGACGGAAAAAGAATTTCGTCGAAAACAGATTAATAAAATAAATACAAAGGAAATTGATTTTGTAAGTTTTTCGACGGAAAATGGTTTCCGTCGAAGATTTTGGACGGAAAATGTATTCCGTCGAAAATGGATGAATTAAATTAATGCAAAAGAAATTTATTTTGTGAAGTTTTTCGACGGAAAATGAATTCCGTCGAAAATGGATGAATAAAATAAATGCAAAAGAAATTGATTTTATGAAGTTTTTTGACGAATTCCGTCGAAGATTTTTGACGGAAAATGAATTCCGTTGAAAATGGATGAATACAATAAATGCAAAAGAAATTTATTTTATGAATTTTATCGACGAAAAATGGATTTCGTTGTAGATTTTTGACGAAAAATGTATTCCGTCGAAAACGGATGAATAAAATAAATGCAAAAGAAATTGATTTTGTGTAGTTTTTCGTCGGAAAATGGATTCCGTAGAAGATTTTTTACGGAAAATGGATTCCGTCGAAGATTTTTGACGAAAAATGTATTCCGTCGAAAACGGATGACTAAAATAGATGCAAAAGAAATTGATTTTGTGAAGTTTTTCGACGGAAAAAGAATTTCGTCGAAAACGGATAAATAAAATAAATGCAAAGGAAATTGATTTTGCAAGTTTTTCCACGGAAAATGGATTCCGTCGAAGATTTTTGACGGAAAATGTATTCCGTCGAAAATGGATGAATTAAATTAATGCAAAAGAAATATATTTTGTGAGTTTTTGACGGAAAAGGAATTCCGTCGAAAATGGATGAATAAAATAAATGCAAAAGAAATTGATATTGTGAAATTTTTCGATGGAAAACGGATTCCGTCGAAAATGGATGAATAAAATAAATGCAAAAGAAATTGATTTTATGAATTTTTTCGACGAAAAATGGATTCCGTCGAAGATTTTTGACGGAAAATGAATTCCGTTGAAAATGGATGAATAAAATAAAAGCAAAAGAAATTAATTTTATTAATTTTTCGACGAAAAATGGATTCCGTTGAAGATTTTTGACGAAAAATGTATTCCGTCGAAAACGGATGAATAAAACAAATGCAAAAGAAATTGATTTTGTGAAGTTTTTCGACGGAAAATGGATTCCGTCGAAGATTTTTGACGGAAAATGAATTCCGTCGAAGATTTTTGACGGAAAATGAATTTCATCGAAAACGGATGAATAAAATAAATGCAAAAGAAATTTATTTTGTGAAGTTTTTCGACAGAAAATGGATTCCGTCGAAGATTTTTGACGGAAAATGAATTCCGTCATTCCGTCAAAAATGGATGAATAAAATAAATGCAAAAGAAATTGATTTTGTGAAGTTTTTCGACGGAAAATGGATTCCGTTGAAGATTTTTGACGGAAAATGAATTCCGTCGAAAATGGATGAATAAAATAAATGCAAAAGAAATTTATTTTGTGAAGTATTTCGACGGAAAATAGATTCCGTCGAAGATTTTTGACGGAAAATGAATTCCGTCAAAAATGGATGATTAAAATAAATGCAAAAGAAATTGAATTTATGAAGTTTTTCGACGAAAAAAGGATTCCGTCGAAGATTTTTGACGAAAAATGCATTCCGTCGAAAACGGATGAATAAAATAAATGCAAAAGAAATTGATTTTGTGATGATTTTTGATGGAAAATGAATTCCGTCGAAAATGGATGAATAAAATAAATGCAAAAGAAATTGATTTTGTGAAGTTTTTCGACGGAAAAAGAATTTCGTCGAAAATGGATTAATAAAATAAATGCAAAAGAAATTGATTTTGTGAAGTTTTTAGACGGAAAATGGATTCCGTCGAAGATTTTTGATGGAAAATGAATTTCGTCGAAAATGGATGAATAAAATAAATGCAAAAGAAACTGATTTTATGAAAATTTTCGATGAAAAATGGATTCCGTCGAAGATTTTTGACGAAAAAAGTATTCCATCGAAAACGGATGAATAAAATAAATACAAAAGAAATTGATTTTGTGAAGTTTTTCGACGGAAAAAGAATTTCGTCGAAAACAGATTAATAAAATAAATACAAAGGAAATTTATTTTGTGAAGTTTTTCGACGGAAAATTAATTCCGTCGAAAATGGATGAATAAAATAAATGCAAAAGAAATTGATATTGTGAAATTTTTAGATGGAAAACGGATTCCGTCGAAAATGGATGAATAAAATAAATGCAAAAGAAATTGATTTTATGAAGTTTTTCGACGAATTCCGTCGAAGATTTTTGACGGAAAATGAATTCCATTGAAAATGGATGAATACAATAAATGCAAAATGTTAGGTCCGAGGTAGACCGTATTGCTATACCGGATGGTATGCGCTCAGAGATGATGTATATGCCCAACTTACTAGGCTATATGCCGAGGTCCCAATCACTGCGCACCAGCAATAGGCTTTACAACCAGGGGGTGTTGTGTGTGCACAATGAGTGGAATAAGCTAGGCGATCCAGAGGTGTGTACCTGAGATGTTTAGGTGCTTATTTATAGAGGTACCTGGCTCGGCTGCTGAGCTCCGTCGTTGAGATTTCGTCCGACTTGGTCGGCCTCAACGGGCGAATTTGGGTCAGTTGGGATTTTGCCATATCCCCCATCCGAGATATTCTCGGAAGGCGGTTGGCTGAGCTTCGTCCATAACAGTTGCCCCCCAGCTCGGTATTCCGAAAGTCGGAATGCCGAGATTCTCTGGTTTAATTAGTCGTTCTTCATGTTGCCACTTATTCCACGTGCAAACTATGTCGGAGGTCGTAACTCTTCGAATCTTGTTATAATTTTCGATCAGATTTGTGAGGTCAGTGGATTTTGAATGTCGGAACCCTTGACATGACCTTTCAGCTTTCTGACCTTTCGTTTTCTTACCACTTTCTGTCCTTTCGTCTTACTCCTGCAGTGACGGTTATAACTGGACACGTGTACTCCCTTTACTGGCGGTTCCGCGCATTGGGCAGGAAAACTACTCTGAGCCTAGAGTAGGCCATGATTGTGATCATTAACTGCAGGTAGGCAGCGCAGGTGGTGCAGGGCGTGCAGGGCGGCGAAAATCCTCTTTTGCCCCTGATGCCTGAGACGTTTGGGAGACCACCCTTTGGTCTTCCACCCCCTTTCAGCCCTATAAATTCACATGTTCATTACCACCTCCCCTTTCCTGCTCTCACGCGTCTCCTAGGTTTGGGTTTTCTGCATATTCCTCGTTTGTCCCAGTGTTCTTCATTCACATTTCTTCTACCCAGTTTTTGTACCAGGTAATTTTCTCTCTCTTTTGTAGATTTCTGTTTTTCTTGTTCGTTTTCTAGTTGAGTAAGGAGTGTTTCTTGTCTTATCCACCCTTTAAGTGGGTAATGGACACTCCTGGTAGTTCTAGTGGCCGAAATGATAGCAGAGAGGTATCTGAGGAGATGATAGGTAGGTTGCCACGATCCGTTCAGTATTGGTTTTATGGTAGGGAGTATACTGAAGAGGAGAGGCTTGAGCAGCTTCTCCGAAGTCACCGAGGAGGTCGTCAGACCTCCAGAGGTGCTCGCGGTAGGAGAGGTAGAGGTCGGAGGGGACGCAGGGGTGAACACCCCCAACCGTCTTTTACTAGAGGTGCATCCTCCTCGATTCCTCAGGCTTCTCTTTCTGGATCAAATTCCTTTTCTGAGCCAATTCCCTTGTCTTATATTCTTCCTCCTCCACCGTTTGGACAAGGTTCGGGGTCTGTTTTAGATCGGATCCCACCTTTCCAGTTGAGTAATAGTTCTTCCAGCATTTCTTCATCCGAGCTGGGTTTTCCCAAATCGGAAATCCCTTCCACTTTTGATGACTCGGCATCCAGTCAGGTGCCCTTCGTCGATCTCCTTAGTAGTTCTGACGACTCTATCCCTTTTTCTTGGAGTCCAGGCCCGTTACCATCTGATTTAGATGATTCTGGGTCAAGTCAGGTTGATTATATTTCTGACCCGACTCCTTCGTGTTCCAGGGACCTGACAATGGACAATTCTGATGTCAATGAATGGGTTCTTCTAGAAATCCTTCATATGCGGTCAGTAATGACTCCAGCCGACGTCTCCCAGCTTCCTCTTGGGAATCCTGAGGGGGTCGACCTTCTTCCCCCGGGTGACTTTCCGATATGCGCAGGCCCCATATCAGATGAGCCCTGCTTCTTCTTTTTCTACCGGGATCTGGTCACAAAGGTCGGAATTCGGCTTCCGTTCACAGACTTCCAAATGGCCGTGCTGCGTCGGATTCGAGTAGCGCCTTCCCAACTTCACCCAAATTCGTGGGCTTTTATCCGTGGTTTTGAGCAATTGTGCTCTTACCTATTTCTTCCTTGTACAGTCCCCCTTTTTTATTTCTTTTTTGATGTCTATACGGCTCGGAGTGGTGCCGAGTTAAAAGAGAGGAAAGGGTGGGTTACCTACCGAGGTACCCCTGGTAGGGGACTTTTCATTCCTTACTCTCAGTCCTTTAAAGGCTTTAAGAATGCCTATTTTAAAGTGGCTTCTCGTCCCGATTCCCTCCCTTGGTTTGGCAAGGAGCTGCTGGATGATGGGAACTTATTATGCCACTTCGAGCTGTATTGGACGCGAAAACACTATCGACGTCGTCCAAAACACTACGCCACTCCTTTGTCCGCGCTTTCCAGAGCTGAGAAATTCGCGGTGCGGATTTTAATCGAGTACACTGACGATTACGGCGTCATCGACTTAAGTCGGATAGTAAATAAGTTTGGAGATGATGCTATTTATGAGTTTGGTATGTATGTCAAGTTTTTTATTTATTTTTGACAACATTCTCTTTTTGGTGCTCTTTGACAATGCATTTTCTGATTTTCAGTTGGCATGACTTCGGCTGAATACAAGAAGTATCTACCCAAGCGAGCCGGCAAGGGCAAGTCGCGAGAGGCTGCCCCTCCAGAACCCGAAGCGTCAAAGCGACGGCGGATAGACATCATTTTGGGGGAGGACCCACCTGCTGACGAGGTGGTTCCTATTGATGTTTCTCCCCCATCACCAAGTCCAGCTGCGATTCCTGCTTCCCAGTGGACCCAGGGGGCCCTCCTCAGTTTGGAGCCAGGGGAGCTGTGGAAGTCAGGCGTTTCTGACCGTCTCAGGGCGGCTTTGAAACCTCCCCCTGGTCTCTTTCTGGATTCCGGCCTGACCTCTTCTGTGAGGGTCATGTTGAAGCGGATGGAGGAGGACGCCTTAAAGACGACCTCATTGATCCAGATATTTCAGGACCTCCTCCAGAATCTGGACCAGGCGAATGCGGCCAAGTCATCCCTCACTGCTAAGGTCGTGGAGTTAGAGCGATCTAAGTCCGCCCTGGAGGTTAAATTTGGGGATCTGCAGAAGGAGGCGGACACGGCGAAGGAGGACCTGCGCCTTTCCAATTCTAAGGTCGGTGAGCTGAGCGCCGAGAAAGAAGCCCTTACCAAATCTCTAGGGGATAAAGATGTCCAACTTCAGGCGCTTCAAACTCAGCTCGACCAAAAGACTGCCGATTTTGAAGAGGCCAGGAACGTGGTGGTTAACGCGGCTGTCCAAGCTTTTGACAACGCCATTGCTCAGGCCCGAGTTCTCAACCCAGGGCTCATCGAAGAGGGCATGGACGTGTCTTACGAAGTTAAGGACGGCGTCATTATTCCGGGTTCTCCTGGTTCCGAGGAAGAGGCCGAGGCTAGGATCCCTTAATTTCAGTTTCTACAATATTTTGTAATCATTGCCGTTTTCGGCTTATATTTTGTTATGAACAAACTTTGATTAATCCGAGCTCGTCTAATTTTACCATATTGGTTTCATTTCTATTTACCTTTATGGCTTGCGAGTCACTGATGTCCGATCTAAAAATGTTAATTTCTTTTTCGAAGGTTCATTTCTTTAACGATCGTGACATACATGTCGGAATCATAAATGGAGGCGTTTTAAAAACAACTGCTCATTTATTCATAATAAGACTGTTTACAAATCCGAGCTGTACAGCCCGCTTATTTGCTTTAAAATCAAATCAAGTACTGTCCGAGCTCCATGGCTCGTTTTATTTATGTGGACTAGAGTCTAGTACTTTGACCATGTCTTCATACCTAACTGTAATAGGTTTTCAGCTTGTCAGCATTCCAAGTTCTTTTTACTGGCTTCTTTGATAGAGTTTCCAGAGTGTAGGCTCCCTTTCCGAGATTATCCTTGACCCTATAAGGGCCTTCCCAATTTGCTGCGAGCTTTCCATCTTTGGCATTCTTGTTGCCGATGTCGGCTCTTCTCAAAACTAGGTCGCCGCTGACGGTTCTCCGTTCTCGACCGGAATCATTGCTTCGCAACCGTATGTTAGCCTTAAGGGGGTTTCTTCTGTTGCGGATTTCGACACTTGTTCTGT